>OY986049.1:44162701-44281614 GCA_963920205.1 Stenodema calcarata | reverse complement strand
CTGCTTTTTACGACTTTGTTTGTTCAATTTTCACACGTTTCTTGGCGCCACGATGTCCTGGCTTTTGTTACCCCACTCTTGGATATACTTTCATCCGTATATATATATAGGTAACTTTAAGCTAAGTTGTTAAGTTGTAACTCCGGTGCCCTGGAGGAAAGAACTTCCCACTGTAAGTCACAAATTATTGTACAGCCCACACACCATTTCAATTTATCTCTTTAGCTATCTGTTTTAACGTCATTCGTTTAACCAAATTGTTTATAAAAACTACCTACAACTAAATTATTACTGTAACTAAATATAACTAAATAACTACAACAACTTTCTCACAATAGAACTGTAATCAATATTATGAAACTGTTTTTAGGCCCTGAAGATGAAGAAATATATTCTTCGAAACGTTGGCACATAAATCAATTTTCATTTGACCGACCCTCGACATCCCTCAACAACATTATAATATAATATATTATAAGAAAATAAATTTCATTCATTTTCTCACTTGGCTGAATGCTGAATTGGGTATGCACTAGCAAACATAAATTTTGGCAATGATGAAAACTTGATTTGATTTCAATTTTGAAAAACTTTGCCGTCACCATCCGCCGTCCGCGGCAGTTTGGGTTCCGACCAACCCCACAATGATCGGCGAAACTTTTCATAACCCTAGGTCAAGGGGAAGGGGTTCAACACGAATTTTGAAAATTTGAAAATCTCATATCTCGAAAAATTCATAAAGAACGGTACATATGTTTTTTATTTCATATTTAGATAGAGTTTGTTCCGTAGAATTTTTTAAGACCATCCGCAGCTTTGTACGACCAGCCGTTCGTTCACAATGACGGCTCAAAGGTTGAGCCAATCAACACGATCGTGAATCAAACGGTTGAAATACAGGTCAATTTTCATACTAACGGGCTGTTTGGAACATCACATGGTTTTAGTGATGTCGAGTATTTTGTTCTGAGGTACGTTTCGTGCTACGGAAATGAAGGTAATTTCGAATGTTTGTTGGTAGGTACCTACTTCTTTTATAGAAAAATTATAGAAAAATTATTACCGACGTAGTATTAAAAACCCCAGAATTATATCGGTACATTTTATTTGTAATTAATTCATCACCTCTATCATTCAGGTTCTGCACAATGGAACCCAGTCGATTCCAACAGCCGGATATTGTATGAATAAATCATAATTACCTAATAATAATTATTATTGATAATAAATACAAATTATTAAAACCTAAAAAAAAATTATAATAATTTTCACTGGGTACTTGAAAAAATTATTAATAATTAGTGATAATTCATAATAATAATTAATCTAACATTTGGGATCTAGACATTTTAGACCTAGTGATCTAGACAGAAGGGTGATCTGTACAAAGAAGATAATGAACCATTGTGTCAAGAATTTGCAGAGTTTTTTTTTATTCGATTTTCTGAATCTACGTATCTTGAAACGTAAACCAACAAATTTTGAGGGAGGGTTAAAAAATGTTTTGACATTTTCATGTCTTTCATATGGCACATAACTCAGAAACCGTTACGAATTGGGCAAAGTGGCGCGTACGGCGGACGGACGAATTTTGGTTTATTATCTTCGATAATGAACCATTGGAATCGCCCAAAGAAAAAAATTTTTTAACTCCCCCTAAAAATTTGTTGGTTTACGTTTCAAGATACGTAGATTCAGAAAATCGAATAAAAGGAAATCCGTCCGTCCACCGTACGCCGTCCCCCGTCCGCACTTTGCCCAGTTAGCGTTGAGTTGAAATTACCTCACAATGGTCCTCGAAACTTGTCATAACCCTAGGTCAAGGGGAAGGGGTTCAAAACGAAATTTAAAATTTCGACAATGTCATATCTCAAAATATTTAACTGAACCGTGTAATTTTTAGTTCACTTTCGAATGACCTGAAAAATTACGAAGTTTCCAATTGGATTTTTGTGCGACCAGCTGTTCGTTCACAGTGACCGCGCAAAGGTTTAGGAAAAACACTAAACTTTCGCGTCGAAAACGGCCGTTATGTGACCCAACCCCCAGATGCCCAGAATAAAACTACCTTTTTTCATCTTCCCGGTAAACTACAGTCTAGAAATTTTAACCGTGAGTCGGGGATAGACCACATTGCAATATTCACTCGGTTTCTCATCTGTAAAATTGTTTAAATAATACCTTTTTGTAATAATACAAATTAAATTTTGATGATGAGCTATTGACTTGAAATTTTGAAAATAGGTCAGAACTGGATGACAATGCGATAAATTATTTTACAGACAAGAAACCGAGTGAATATCGCATTGTCATCCAGTTCTGACCTATTTTCAAAATTTCAAGTCAATATTGTTTAAATAATACCTATTTGTTTAAACAAATTAAATTGTGATGATGAGCTAGACACTTGAAATTTTATATATAGGTCAGAAATGGACGAGATTTCAATATTCACTCGGTTTTTTTTTCTTTTTCGATTTTCTGAATCTACGTACCTATCTTGAAACGTAAACAAACAAATTTTGAGGGCGGGTTACAAAATTTTTTTTCTGTGGGCGATTCCAATGGTTCGTTATCAAAGATAATAAACCCAAATGATGTTGTTTTTCTTTCAGAGTTTACTACGCCGGTATCATGGGACATTTGAAGTAAAATAATTAATTAAATAATCATTAATTAATTATCTTTAATTAATTGAGTTTTTGACCAAACAAGGTACAGACCATATTAGTGTAGGTATCCTAAAAACAATAAAACCATGAGAATCCCTTTACATTGACTAGTTTTGGCCGAAAGTGGAAACGAAATCAGAGCGCCAGTGAAATGAATTGAACAAGGCAGGTAGCAAGGGATGGTCTCATTCCGTCCTCGCTCTGAGACTCAGATCACCCCTTCACGCGGAGGGGATCGCAATGTCAATCCAAGGTCACATCCACATTGTTCGCTCTAAATTTCGCTTTCCGTCACTAATAATGAACATATTTGATCCCAACTGGTGTCAATGTTCTTCATATTACATGACGGTAAGGGCTCGTACGCAATTTTTTCAAAAAAAAGTAGGGGGGGAAATTTAGAAAATTTAACTTTTGAATTTAAAAAAAAATCGCTGAAACTCAATGATACCGGCGTTCAAATACTTAAATTGAGAATATAGCCGTTTTCAGATTCAAAAAATGTTAAGTACTTTTCGAGAAAAACTGGGAAAACTTTTCACCATCTTCCCTCTCACTCGCACACTTGTCGTCCCCTTTAGCCTTAAGTTCCTATGTGGTCATCGTTGACTGATGTGATTACATCTACACTGTGACTCTTACCTATTATTTGCTGTGATAACTTCAGTAATACGCACCTATACCTGTACCATCTTCATCTTCCTCGCAGGTACTTGTGCATTCCATTCTATTTATGAGGGATAACTTTTAAAATTACCTAGAAAAGAGCAGCAAGAGAAGCGAACAAATAAAAAAAACTGCATTGTGACAACTGTAAAAATTTGGAAAAACCTATTTTCTGGATATTAATACTAGAGATTTGGGAAAAACTTGAACTGGAGCTGGTACAGGAGTGATTTTACCAATTAGACAGTGAGATAAGAAAGATGCATGAAGTCTATTTTGCAGGGCCACGATGATGTTGAAAAAAAATCCAAAACTTCAACTAGCTTTTCCCAAAAAACTGTGTTTTTGAGATGTGCCCCAGTAATTACGTGTAGTTATACCAGTGTGATGTGTTGTTTGAATCAGCTGTGTCCCCAGTATGAAATTCGTCCGGAAGTTCCACCGTTTGATTTACGCTCATGTTGACGATTTGTTCACCGGCGCTATCTTGTGGTCTTACAACGCTCGGGTGGCCATGTAAATGAAAACGCATTCATATTCTTGTGAGAAAGCTCTCTATTTTACTCCCTGTATTTGATTGGAGATGTCATCAACTCGTTTGCTATCTAATTATTTATTTCACTATTGTTGTCTTATATTGGTTCGTTTGTTCAGTGTTGATAATATCGGCCTTCGACGAAATATCGATGCAAAACCTGGACCTATACGATATTTACACCGTGATTGTGGACAAATCTTGCATCTAACGGGAAATTCGATTTATGGATTTTTATGGAATCCACAAAACGTTGTGTTCATATCGCAAATTCCTGTCGCGTCGTAAACGCCAGTTACAATCGATAAAAGTCGAATTAAGGATTCCGCGTTGAGGTGGGTCAAGTGAGTTCCTCCTTCTTTTCTCGTTACAGTCTCGCCACATCTCCGACCAATTGGGCTTTCATAATACATTTTTCTACGGAACTTTCCACTCTTTTCAGACAGTTATCCCCCGTACTTTGCCCTTCCATTCAATGTCTCACTTTTACCATTGATTTAGGAGAGGGGATGGTGGAGGGAAGGCATCGCGAAGGAATGCCGACCTAACGGGAACGTTTCGGCTGAGCACTTGATCCTTCTTTTGGGGTCCTCGGGCAACCCCGTTTCACTCCTGCCTGTTTCTGTTTTGACTTCCTCCTCCAAGTCTGTCTCTAGTATTTTTACTTTCTAATAATAATTAGTCAATTGATAATTAGTTATAATGGCAGACAGATCCCTCGGATCCTATAAACTTTCCGCCTGTACAGGTTGCAGTGATTTCTTGAGCCCTCGTCAAGCCCAATGTTCAAAGAAACCCATCAGTAGAATTAGAGAGTAAGTCAGCCCTGAAGGGGTTGCCATTTTTTGTTATAGGCACTTATTTTTTCCTCTTTATTTTGGCTGGTGTAACCATGTGCCACAAATAATATCTCATATCACCAAATTAATTATACCTATGTCAAATTAAAGCACTTGAACAATAATGAAATACTCGAAATTATAAAACTAAATCACATACCTACTTCCAAAAATTTTAACAGTTTTTATATCCTTCTTTAATTAAGTTACCTAATAAACGAGGTAGTGATCCTTGGTGTGCTGCGAGTGTCTCCGATAAGCCACTTTTAGCCAGTTTTAGCCACTTATGTACTCATCCTCTGGGTTCGATTGATTCACCCCAAATTCTATGAGGCCGGTTTATCCTATGATTCCTAACCGTGGTTTAAGGATTGAACCGTTGAATAATTGAGATCCCTAAAGAAGCGATTCATATGCATAAGCCTGGCACAAAACGTATTTCCATGCTTGGAAACACCTACAACTAACGAAAATATCAATTGAGAGCCAAAGAGAGCGATTCATTGGGAGGTATAAGAATTGCACAAAACGTGTTTTCTAACTTGGAAATACCTAAAACTAACGAAAACGTCCATTGAGATCTAACTAGAGCCATTCATATTGGAATGGGTTGGTAAGATGGTTGATGGCTTATTTTAAACACCTAAAACTAACAAAACGTCCAATGAGATCTAACTCGAGCCATTCGTATTGGAATGGGGTGGTTAGGGTTGGTAAGATGATTGATGGCTTACTTGAAAACACCTAAAACTAACGAATACTTCAAAGAAGATACAAAGAAGATGGACGAGTTGTGCAGTCGTTTCCATTAGTTGCTATTATTTCTCTTTCCTGTGATGAGTTAAGCGATGAATTCTCCAAAAAGAAAGCGCCAACCGAAGTTCGAGTAGCGAGAAAGAGGTTTTGATGACACTCGTGCGTAAATTTACATTGAAAGATTTATCTTTCAATGTTGTGGAGTCTAAGAAATGGAAGGTAAATAACGTTCCGCCTTGGAAAAAGCAAGTCCGATGCTAAAACCGTCACCTTAGAAATCTATCACGGGAGTAACTCGTTGTGGGAGAGTGACTGAAACGTCTTAATTATAGTAAAATATAGTAAGACCTCGGGGATCTGATAGTGCCGCATTATCAAATAATATTGCATAATCTTAACTATAAATGTGTGTACAACCGAATGTTAACCGAACGCGTACTGCATGGCCCGATTCATCCCGAACACTTCCAGCATGGTTTGAATTCTCTGCGGTTTGACCTGAACAAACTTGAGGAACATTGCTGGGGGACCCTAAGGGGATTTATGGTGGTGATTGAGGAGGGTGGGAGTAGCGTAACAGCAGCGTAAGGATTACAGATAACCCCCGCCCCCCTCATCAACCACCTACATCTGCTCCCCCGCTTTCCACTTTCACACTCACTACCACTTTCCACCCACAATTCCAATTAATGTTGTGGAAGTCAGCTCATGAGTGGCAGACAGACATTAATATTGTGCATTTATATCCCCCGCCCCGTTTTATCAGCCACCTAAATCTGCCCCCCCCCCCCACCCGTTCGTCCATCCGTCCACAGACTGTCCACCAACGTTTCCTCTTTCTCCCCCCCGCTCCTCATCCCTCAACACTTTGAATTTAAGGGGTGGATAGTTACAGATAACCGCCGCCCTCTCTCTTCAACCACCACCATCTGCCCCCCCCCCCCCCACTATCACGCTTCCCCATTCATCACCCTCATCCACTTTCCACCCACAATTCCAATTAATGTAGTGGAAGTCAGCTCATGAGTGACAGAAACTTGATATCCAACGATTCATTCCACAATTCAATTGAGAGTAGGGATGGCCATCGATAGTCGATAGTATTGAAATATCAATATGTAAATATCAATAGTGCACAGTCCAATAGTATCGGGTATCGATACTTTAGTAACCGATAGTTTCTGACGATATTTTGTTTTATCCGATTTCCAAAATTCTTGAGTCGAATGAAAAAATCCGAGTTTTAGTGTTGTGGATGACCTAGTTGAGCTTTCTACAAATTCCATGGACGTTCTAATCTCCAATGTTCTGCCTGGACAAAATGCCATCAAAATTATTAGGTATCTTAGCAGTGCCTGAAGATATGTTTTGGTTTATTATCTTCGATAATGAACCATTGGAATCGCCCAAAGAAAAAATTTTTTTAACCCCCCCTCAAAATTTGTTGGTTTACGTTTCAAGATACGTAGATTCAGAAAATCGAATAAAAAAACTCTGCAAATTCTTGACACAACGGTTCATTATCTTCTTTGTACAGATCACCCTTCTGTCTAGATCACTAGGTCTAAATGTCTAGATCCTAAATGTTAGATTAATTATTATTATCAATTTTATCAAGTACCTAGTGAAAATTATTATAATTTATTGTTAGGTATTAATAATTCGTATTTATTATTAATAATAATTGTTATTAATTATGATTAATTAATACGATATAATTCTGGGGTTTTTAATACTACGTCGGTAATAATTTTTCTATAAAAGAAGTACCTACCAACAAACATTCGAAATTACCTTCATTTCAGTAGCACGAAACGCACCTCAGAACAACAAACTCGACATCACTTAAGCCATATGATGTTCCAAATAGCTTGTTAGTATGAAAATGGACTTGTATTTCAACAGTTTGAGTCACGATTGTGTTGTGAGGCACAATCTTTGAGCCGTCATTGTGAACGAACGGCTGGTCGTACAAAGCTGCGGATGGTCTTAAAAAATTCTACGGAACAAACTCTATCTAAATATGAAATAAAAAACATACCGTTCTATATGAATTTTTCGAGATATGAGATTTTCAAATTTTCAAAATTTGTTTTGAACCCCTTCCCCTTGACCTAGGGTTCTGAAAAGTTTCGAGGACCATTGTGGGGTTGGTCGAAACCCATAAAAAAAATTTCGTAATTTTAACTCAACGCTAACTGGGCAAAGTGGCGCGGACGGCGTACGGCGTACGGCGGACGGACGGATTTTTTTTTATTCGATTTTCTGAATCTACGTATCTTGAAACGTAAACCAACAAATTTTGAGGGGGGGTTAAAAAACTTTTTTCTTTGGGCGATTCCAATGGTTCATTATCGAAGATAATAAACCAAAAAATCCGTCCGTCCGCCGTACGCCGTACGCCGTCCGCGCCACTTTGCCCAGTTAGCGTTGAGTTAAAATTACGAAATTTTTTTTATGGGTTTCGACCAACCCCACAATGGTCCTCGAAACTTTACATAACCCTAAGTCAAGGGGAAGGGGTTCAAAACTAATTTTGAAATTTTGAAAATTTCATATCTCGAAAAATTCATATAGAACGGTATGTTTTTTATTTCATATTTAGATAGAGTTTGTTCCGTAGAATTTTTTAAGACCATCCGCAGCTTTGTACGACCAGCCGTTCGTTCACAATGACGGCTCAAAGATTGTGCCTCACAACACGATCGTGACTCAAACTGTTGAAATACAGGTCCATTTTCATACTAACAAGCTCTTTGGAACATCATATGGCTTAAGTGATGTCGAGTTTGTTGTTCTGAGGTGCGTTTCGTGCTACGGAAATGAAGGTAATTTCGAATGTTTGTTGGTAGGTACTTCTTTTATAGAAAAATTATTACCGACGTAGTATTAAAAACTCAGAGTTATATCGTATTAATCAATCATAATTAATAATAATTATCATTAATGATAAATACAAATTATTAATAACTAACAATAAATTATAATAATTTTCACTAGGTACTTGATAAAATTGTTAATAATTAGTGATAATTGAAAATAATAATTAATCTAACATTTTGGATCTAGACATTGAGACCTAGTGATCTAGACAGAAGGGTGATCTGTACAAAGAAGATAATGAACCGTTGTTTTCGTTTTCACGAAGTATTTGAGTCGACAATTGCTCTCCTTCAAGGTCCATTCGAACTCAAATAAACACCTCGAGTCGATATGAAGTCAACTTTTTTTCGTTTTCACGAAGTATTTGAGTCGACAATTGCTCTTCTTGAAGGTCCCTTCGAACTCAAATAAACACCTCGAGTCGATATGAGGTCAACTTTTTTTCGTTTTCACGAAGTATTTGAGTCGACAATTGCTCTTCTTGAAGGTCCATTCGAACTCAAATAAACACCTCGAGTCGATATGAGGTTAACTTTTTTTCGTTTTCACGAAGTGTTTGAGTCGACAATTGCTCTTCTTGAAGGTCCATTCGAACTCAAATAAACACGTCGGGTCGATATGAAGTCAACTTTTTTTCGTTTTCACGAAGTGTTTGAGTCGACAATTGCTCTTCTTGAAGGTCCATTCGAACTCAAATAAACACGTCGAGTCGATATGAAGTCAACTTTTTTTCGTTTTCACGAAGTATTTGAGTCGACAATTGCTCTCCTTCAAGGTCCATTCGAACTCAAATAAACACCTCGAGTCGATATGAAGTCAACTTTTTTTCGTTTTCACGAAGTATTTGAGTCGACAATTGCTCTTCTTGAAGGTCCCTTCGAACTCAAATAAACACCTCGAGTCGATATGAGGTCAACTTTTTTTCGTTTTCACGAAGTATTTGAGTCGACAATTGCTCTTCTTGAAGGTCCATTCGAACTCAAATAAACACCTCGAGTCGATATGAGGTTAACTTTTTTTCGTTTTCACGAAGTGTTTGAGTCGACAATTGCTCTTCTTGAAGGTCCATTCGAACTCAAATAAACACGTCGAGTCGATATGAAGTCAACTTTTTTTCGTTTTCACGAAGTATTTGAGTCGACAATTGCTCTTCTTGAAGGTCCATTCGAACTCAAATAAACACCTCGAGTCGATATGAAGTCAACTTTTTTTCGTTTTCACGAAGTGTTTGAGTCGACAATTGCTCTTCTTGAAGGTCCATTCGAACTCAAATAAACACGTCGGGTCGATATGAAGTCAACTTTTTTTCGTTTTCACGAAGTGTTTGAGTCGACAATTGCTCTTCTTGAAGGTCCATTCGAACTCAAATAAACACGTCGAGTCGATATGAAGTCAACTTTTTTTCGTTTTCACGAAGTATTTGAGTCGACAATTGCTCTCCTTCAAGGTCCATTCGAACTCAAATAAACACCTCGAGTCGATATGAAGTCAACTTTTTTTCGTTTTCACGAAGTATTTGAGTCGACAATTGCTCTTCTTGAAGGTCCATTCGAACTCAAATAAACACCTCGAGTCGATATGAGGTCAACTTTTTTTCGTTTTCACGAAGTATTTGAGTCGACAATTGCTCTTCTTGAAGGTCCATTCGAACTCAAATAAACACCTCGAGTCGATATGAGGTTAACTTTTCTTCGTTTTCACGAAGTGTTTGAGTCGACAATTGCTCTTCTTGAAGGTCCATTCGAACTCAAATAAACACCTCGAGTCGATATGAGGTTAACTTTTTTTCGTTTTCACGAAGTGTTTGAGTCGACAATTGCTCTTCTTGAAGGTCCATTCGAACTCAAATAAACACGTCGAGTCGATATGAACTCAACTTTTTTTCGTTTTCACGAAGTATTTGAGTCGACAATTGCTCTTCTTGAAGGTCCATTCGAACTCAAATAAACACCTCGAGTCGATATGAAGTCAACTTTTTTTCGTTTTCACGAAGTGTTTGAGTCGACAATTGCTCTTCTTGAAGGTCCATTCGAACTCAAATAAACACCTCGAGTCGATATGAGGTTAACTTTTCTTCGTTTTCACGAAGTGTTTGAGTCGACAATTGCTCTTCTTGAAGGTCCATTCGAACTCTTCGATAATGAACCATTGGAATCGCCCAAAGAAAAAGTTTTTTTAACCCCCCCTCAAAATTTGTTGGTTTACCTACGTTTCAAGATACGTAGATTCAGAAAATCGAATAAAAAAAAATCCGTACGTCCGCCGTACGCCGTCCGCGGCACTTTGCCCAGTTAGCGTTGAGTTAAAATTACGTAATTTGGTTTCTGGGTTTGGACCAGCCCCACAATGGTCCACGAAACTTTTCATAACCCTAGGTCAAGGGGAAGGGGTTCAAAACGAATTTTGAAATGTTGAAAATTCCATATCTCGGAAAATTCATATAGAACGGTATGTTTTTTATTTCATATTTAGATAGAGTTTGTTCCTTAGAATTTTTTGAGACCATCCGCAGCTTTGTAGGACCAGCCGTTCGTTCACAATGACGGCTCAAAGATTGTGCCTCACAACCCGATCGTGAATCAAACTGTTGAAAAACAGGTCCATTTTCATACTAACAAGCTCTTTGGAACATCATATGGCTTGAGTGATGTCGAGTTTGTTGTTCTGAGGTGCGTTTCGTGCTACGGAAATGAAGGTAATTTCGAATGTTTGTTGGTAGGTGAATGAATGAATGAATGAATTCTATTTATTCCCAAAAATAAATAAATAATACAAAAAAATGAACATTACTACTACTTCTTTCTTCTTCTACTTCTTTTATAGAAAAATTATTAACGACGTAGTATTAATAATTAGTGATAATTGATAATAATAATTAATCTAACATTTAGGATCTAGACATTTAGACCTAGTGATCTAGACAGAAGGGTGATCTGTACAAAGAAGATAATGAACCGTTGTGTCAAGAATTTGCAGAGTTTTTTTGAATAGGTAGGTAGGTATGTCAATCCTATGATGAGTTAAGATGTAAGAAGTGTAAATAAATTGAATGCTATAATAATTGTACAGTGTTTTTGCTCAACTACCAATAATATTATCAACAACTGAGTAGGTAGGTACTTATTCCTGTTTGAATATGAAATAATATTTCATATTATGTTTAAAAATGAAAACTATAGTCGAAAACTCATTGCCAGAGAATTGACAATCCAGTTGGGCTTAGGTACCTATTTAGGTACATAGGTTTTTAATTGAATGTTTTTTTCAATCGATATTTTAGTAAATATCGATATTTTCCATCAATACTATCGGTTAAAAAAGTATCGATACTGAGCTATACGATAAATATCGTCAACGAGATACCTTACTTCCGATACTATCGAATATCGATATGTAGGCTACCGATGGCCATCCCTAATTGAAAGGCAAATGATTGTGCAACTTCAGTAAATTAAAATACTGCAGCTGTTTGATAACTCACTGAGCAGGCCAAATGTAAGTACCACCATGTGAGAATGTAATTGGGCTTGCCCGTATAATAAAGAAATAAATGAAACATTTTATGTCTTTACTATGGCACATAACCCAAAAAGTGTGACATTGTGACGGTGACGGTGTGACGAAGAAAGCGTTATGAAAAATTTATAATGATTTTTACGTACAACCGATTCGTTGCTACGGAACTTCAACTTCGCCAGTTATCATCGTAAAAAAATTGTTCACCACTCGTTGGATAGCTCTCGATTTACCTAACCATATTACGTTAACCACTGCGGAGTGCGTGGCCGACAAGCTGCGGTATGAGCGTGATTGTTTAAATAACTGTTTACACACAGGTACGATTTGTACAACAATGAAGTACGAGGTACGTGGTGTGGGTGTGGGAGGGGGCGCAGAGACATAAAATGTCCCTCGTGGTTGCGTACTCTTACGAAAGCTGTGCCCACTTTATGGTTGCTTTGAATCACGAATCCAATGGCTATGACTGGCATTGAAAATTTCACGATGATCACGAACGTAGTGAGGAAGAAATGGGGTTTCAGATATAGCCGTCTGACGTCATACGCTCGTGCGTCATAGGCTCTGACGTACAAGTTGCCCTCCTGACAGCCGTCTGACGTCATACGCTCGTGCGTCATCGGCTCTGACGTACTAGTTGGCCTTCTGCCAGCCGTCTGACGTAATACGCTCGTGCGTCATAGGCTCTGACGTAGTGGCCCGCCGGTCGCTTGTGTTCTGACGTGATCTGAGGGAAAGGGTGAATCAAGGGAACAAATTTGTTAAATACTTCTAGCCATTTTCATGGATAACCGGTTTTATTTATTCTTTATTATACGGGCAAGCCCAATTACATTCCCACATGGTGGTACATATTCGAGATTCCTGAAAAGATAAGAAAAATGAAATGAATTGAAAAGAAAACTTCTAAAGGAATCAAACATAGGAACAACAAAAAAACCCGTACACGTTCATCAATAATGACATTATCAGTAACATCATTACTATTCACACTTCTCGTCATTCCACCGTCATTCTCAAACTCACCTTACACCGTCATTCCACAGATCATTTTCAATGTCATTACTTTTCTTCAGTATGCAGTGTGATTTCCGTGACGGAAGACTTTTTGGATCCTCGAGAAGTCGCCTGTGTTGCTATAGTTATGGCACTAGCCCCCCCCCCCCCCCCCCCCAGTATTCTCACGTTTTATTATTGACTGAAATTCTAGACTCTGATCCAGATGATTACAAATATTGACAATGAGATGTTTGTTGTAAACGGACTCAATGCAAATAAAACAAAAACAATGAAATCCATCCTGTTGTTGATACAGTCGAGAATTGAATGCTTGCATACGAGTCTGCAACACATTGGGACATTTTATGTCTTTAAAGAATGGAATCAGGGGCCTTCGAACAATGCTACATCACCTACCCCAGTAGCGTAGTTGTTATACTTAATTGTAGGGTTCATCATAAATTATTGAGAATGATCACCTGTGTGTAAACAATTATTTAAACAATCACGCTCATACCGCAGCTTGTCGGCCACGCACTCCGCAGTGGTTAACGTAATATGGTTAGGTAAATCGAGAGCTATCCAACGAGTGGTGAACGATTTTTGTACGATGATAACTGGCGAAGATAAAGTTCCGTAGCAACGAATCGGTTGTAAGCGAAAATAATCAGAAATTTTCGTGACGATTTCGTGTGACGCTTTTTGTGTAACGTTTTTCGAGTTATGTGCCAGGGTAAAGACATAAAATGTCAAAACCAAAGATCATGTTTTCTCTTCGCAGTTTATTATACCCTATCGTAACGCTCGCGAGGTCTCATTTCATACCGTAACGTAGCGGTCGGAAAAATAATGGAATTGTCGTGTTAATCATTAAATGATAAAAAATGTTAGTTTAAACTTGTCAGGGAGTAGTAACCCTGAACAGTAAATAAGTCTCAGATTCAAAATGAGTGCGTTACAAATAACGTTACAGCCATTTTGGTTTATTATCTTCGATAATGAACCATTGGAATCGCCCAAAGAAAAAAAAATTTTAACCCCCCCTCAAAATTTGTTGGTTTACGTTTCAAGATACGTAGATTCAGAAAATCGAATAAAAAAAAATCCGTCCGTCCGCCGTACGCCGTACGCCGTACGCCGTACGCCGTACGCCGTCCGCCGTCCGCCGTCCGCCGTCCGAGGCACTTTGCCCAGTTAGCGTTGAGTTAAAATTACGAAATTTGGTTTCTGGGTTTGGACCAGCCCCACAATGATCCACGAAACTTTTCATAACCCTAGGTCAAGGGGAAGGGGTTCAAAACGAATTTTGAAATTTTGAAAATTCCATATCTCGAAAAATTCCCATCAAACGGTATGTTTTTTATTTCATATTTAGATAGAGTTTGTTCCGTAAAATTTTTTAAGACCATCCGCAGCTTTGTACGACCAGCCGTTCGTTCACAATTACGGCTCAAAGATTGTGCCTCACAACCCGATCGTGAATCAAACTGTTGAAATACAGGTCCATTTTCATACTAACAAGCTCTTTGGAACATCATATGGCTTAAGTGATGTCGATTTTGTAGTTCTGAGGTGCGTTTCGTGCTACGGAAATGAAGGTAATTTCGAATGTTTGTTGGTAGGTACTTCTTTTATAGAAAAATAATTTTTCTATAAAATAATTATTATTACCGACGTAGTATTTAAAACCCCAGAATTATATCGTATTAATTGATCATAATTAATAATAATTATTATTAATAATAAATACGAATTATTAATACCTAACAATAAATTACAATAATTTTCACTAGGTACTTGATAAAATTGTTAATAAAATTAATTTTATAAAACTAATTTTAGTGATAATTGATAATAATAATTAATCTAACATTTAGGATTTAGACATTTAGACCTAGTGATCTAGACAGAAGGGTGATCTGTACAAAGAAGATAATGAACCGTTGTGTCAAGAATTTGCAGAGTTTTAACATTAAACTGCATTGGGAATAACTTTCCATTAACGTTGTTGTTTAAACAGTTAATTATTCATTTATCCACCTGTTTAAACAACAACGTTAATGGAAAGTTATTCCCAATGCAGTTTAATGTTAAAAATGGCGCGTTCACTAATCGCGAGTATGGAAATGCGCTTGCTGCACCGCACCAGTAACGTGCAGAAATCCTGATTCTCGGGTATTCACGGCAAATCATCAACGGCTATTGGATAAGGTTTCTTTTGCAGCACAAATAGCTGGACAGCGTCCTAATGGTGTAGATGTGGAAGACTATGACATTGTGCTCCATAGGGTGATTGAGGATCCTTTTATTTCAACTTGAAACCTTGACATTTTCAATTTTTTTCTCAATTTTCACTCCTATCGCCTAATGAAAATTACGTTCGTCGAGTCCGTTTACGTCGTTGGCTGCAAAATGGCTTATTTGCATCTACGAGCGGATCACCCTGTATAATTGAACTGCAGAAAATTTCGTTTCATAATGTCATTTTGTAGATGGATTGATGTTGATCATTTCGAATCATTCAATACCTCGAATGTGTTGCATCCCACGCGACACAAATATCGCGTTATTTTTCTTTCCCGCCCAGGAAATCATCTTTTCGCCCTGAACAGAGAGGTAGCATCATTTTGCACTTATCTCGATTGGATTTAGTTGTCGGGGCGAATGGTGGGAAGAACGTTTCTCAAGTGAAATCCCCATTAGTTGTCGTGGAGGGAGCTCGATACCGTATCGGTTGGGATGGGAGCCGGTATAGTAGTGTGAGCGGGCCGTTGTGTTTTAGTACTGAACGAGTGAGTATGTGTTCCGAGGGGCTTCGGAAGAGGATAAAAGGGACTCGAGAGACGAAGGTTTCTCAAGGAACGGGACCGAGAGAAGCAATAAATTCTTCGAAACAGACTGCACCAACTTGAGTCACAGAACTTGGAAACTGTTAGAAAGTTGTACGAAGCCGATCCGGTGTTTTTATTTTTTTCTTCTTCTTCTTCTTTCTCAACAACTCACCGAAAAGTCCAAGTTGAATTAAATAATTAACCCTCAATCCGCCGCCGTTCTCCATCTTCCACCAGGTCCTCCTCATTCCATCCACATGTGGAATGAAAAAAATTCAAAGCTGCTGTGATCTGAGCGGCTTTGTCTTCTGACCCAGTTTCAATGGTTACCAAAGACTGGTCGATGTGACGTATTGGAGAAATAACAATTCACTACAGGCTAATTTCTCTATATTCAACTAGTTTCCTTTCCCTTGTCCAACTGATATTTTTTCGGACATACGAGAAGGATCATCTGAATATCAGACAGCTTATTGTCGAAACATAGTCTCACTACGTTAATGCCACCGTGATGCTGTATAAAGCCCTAGTCCTTCCCTTGCTGGAATATGGACCTTCTGCGTGGTCTCCTATGTATATGTCGCCTTCAATATGGAAGTCCTCAAGATGTATGTGTCATTCTGAACGATAACTATCGATAGAATTGAGGTAATAAGTTCTAAATTGTACAACAAAACTGTCTTAGCAATCGAAAGGCTAAGTTCGTAGATGGGCAGAATCGGGCCACTCCAAGGGGACTTTTACGGGGTTTTTGCGATATCTTATTCCCTCCTCGAACTGAAGCATTTTGAAGATGAAGAAACGTAGTTGTTACTTGAGATGTTCTTCACGGTGCAACTGCTCTAATCTTATAATGGAATGAGATATCGCAATTCTGACTTCACCATCGTGTTCAGCGTTGAAAAATCTATAAACTGCGGTGTTGGCGGCAAAAACTGGAGAAAAAACTTTGTTATAAAACCAGTAAAATTGAGACATTTTACATAAAAACAAGTTATTTCTTCGGAAATTCGCTCATATAACTATCATATCATATATCTATGTTGTAAGTCTGTATTTTTCTTTTTTTACTGGTTACTCGTAAGAATGATAATATCATATACCTACATATTATGTAATTATATTAAGAATGTAATTTGGTTCGCACGTAAAAATATCAATAAACAATAAAGAGCCACTGCAAATTTGTCCAGCGAGGTTATTTTCTTTTCTATATAGATCGCCTTTCTGTGTAGATCAATTTTCTTTGTACGATATCCTTGGGAAGACCCATAACTTTGAGTAGTGATGTAAATATTTGGCGTTCGTCTTGGGTGGGGGTTGTTAGTTGGTTTCTAGCTCCGTAATGGTCTTTTCAGTTTCCTAAAATCATTTTGGGCTAACCTGATGATAGATTCATATAAATTATACATTACATAACTGATAAATGGTTATATAAACGATTAATAAATCATTAGTATTACCTATTTATGTCGTTTCACTCTGAAGTTTTGTTTTAGAAAGGCTGAATCAAATGCATGGAGGCCGCTTTTGAATGGCTGAAAATGTCAGGGAAAACGTCATTTCTGGGCGTTGGGGATATTGGAGTTTGTTTCCGTTTCATTATCATGTGTGGTATTCATTGTAATCGCGAGTAGTAGGTAATTTTAGATCACGTTGCTCTGCGAAAGCTGCGTCTGCGTCTGTTTCTTGGGCCGTCAGATCGCGTTCGTTTTTCCATTTATCTCTATATTTAATGTCCCGTAGTAAACGAACTGTGAGCTACCACCCTGACAATAATGTCCGTTATGTCGTCTTCGGAGTAGCGACGATGAGTACGAGACGAATTTTACTGAGACGAGCCCAACCGAGACGCAACCGCAGGCAATTTTCGAAGAGCTGCGGACGTTTTGAACAAAACTAGGAGGGAATGCGGCTGGGAAACGACAGTAACGAAAGGAGGTAGAGAGAAAAAAAAGAGGGAATAAATAAAACATGACGCTGTCGCAACGGAGATGATGTCTCCGGAAGATATTCCGCGAGTTCAACACATTTACAGCTCCTGAAAGGTCAGTTGGATGACTCAGATGCCGGATGGCAGCCAACGACTTGCAAATGAGTGCGGCACCTCGCCCTGAATTGAAAAACAAACAAGTTCCCTTGAGAGCTGCTCGTGCGCTCACTATTATTGTACGAGTTAGTACTTCATGTGCCTCTTCATTTGATGGTGAGAATTAACTATGAAAAATATTCGTCGCGTTCCACGGAAATAACGTAGTTAGTAGAAATTTATACGTGAACATCTGTGTCCTTTTCAGAGACTTAGAGAGACTTAGAGAGACTTTCAGAGACTTTTAAGAACTTCATATGAGCCACCAGTAGGCTTTCAAGTAGCCTATTCACGGAGTAGTTCTTCTAAAAGGCCGAATCTTTCTTACTGACACTAAAACCCTTTTCACGCTCATTCATTCCTCTACCATTTCTACCACTTTGACGACACCCCTCAAGTCCACATAAGCACTTCAACTGAAACACTTCACTCTTGACATGTAACAGTGTACTTTATGATTACCACGAATTGGTTGTCATGATTTCATCTTCAACTAAACCTGAGGAAGATTTGAGATTATTCGTAGCCCGCGTTGAACCCTTTAGAATCCGAATATTTCCCCAAAATCACAATTCTTCTCTTCAATGAGTTCGTCCCATATTCTGTACTGGCTGCTGTGCTTTCAACATTGTACTTCTCTCAATTGAATTCCGTTCTCTGGTAGTACTAATAATAATTCTCATTCATACTGATAGACAATCACACCATTCATCCTCCTCGAAAACATTTAATTTAGAATCGCGAATCAACCTAATGATAACATATTGACAAGTTACAAAACACTCTTGTTATTTTCGCTTGGTGTGAGCTATTTTAGTCAGTAGGTACATTAAAAATGTCATAGTTTGTTCACGCATCCTCAATTACCGATCACTTTCCTCTTCAATTTGTCAAACTCGATTAATTGCAGATGTATTTAATTACAGCCCAACTCTGGTTATGGGATATGTAATTCATCGTCGATCGGTATTTTGTTTATGGCGTAAGGATTAATGAGAAATCTTAATCAAATAAGTTGGTATTGTGTATTATGTTATACAATTTATATAATAATGGAAATTGAGCAGTTTTCTTCGCTTCCCTTCTGGTTACAGTGAATCGCGTGTTGGTTCGTTCTTCACGATTGTGGTGACACTTTTCATGTTTCGCTCTCCACCGAAGGAATGTGAGACTTTAACCAATGAAAAGGGCGCTGGTGAAGGAAGGCAGAGCTATCTCGTTTCATTCGATAGAGACTCCCATCAGCTCGAAGAGGGAGCTCGTTTTGCTGATAAAACGACCCGATAATGATCCCTCGAGTGGTGGAGGGTGCTGGTTTCTTCGTCGACTCGCGAGTTTTCGTCTCCGTCCTCACGACATCAATCTCACACTTGACTGCAGCTTGTTTCCGACCCACAATGAACTGAACTTATCTTCGGAATCGTTGACGCTTCAGAACCGTTCACTTGTATCAAGAAGTACCTGCTAACAATTTTTTCGAAATGGCTAACGAAAAACAAAAACGGAGAGACGCTAGTGAGAGTCTCGAACCTTGACATGAAAATGTTTTTGCCTGACTCGCTAGGTAATTATTGAGTAATTTTTCAAGTTTTCCGCTTCTTCTTGTTCCCGAGCACGCTGTGTAAGCAGACGTCTTGATTGTGATGGTGGATGGTGCTCGTGGACATGATCACTAAACTTAGCAAGTCCGAGATTTATTCTTTGGGATCCTCACAAAGAGGCAGAATAGAGTCCAGGTTTGTTACAAGATGCAGTCCAACAGACTAAATTAACGGGGTATCTTACGGTTGCATAGGTATACATACTGACATGTCAGACAAAACAAAGACAAATCTGAAACTTGTAGTTGTGTTGCTAACTACATTGTTTACCCTCATTTTTTTCATTTTGTTCAACTCATTTGCCACTGAAAGTACCTACGTGCGTCTGGTTAACATGAAACTGTTCTATAAAATCCGAGTATTCCAACGAGCGGTGAACCATTACTGTGGGATGCACTCAGACAGAGTTACAAATACTTAGTTATGGATTGGTTGTACGTGAAAATCATGTCGCAAAATCGTTCTATTTTCACACAAAGACATTTTCATGTCAAAATGTTCGGGAAACAACAAAAATTGCTTTCCAACAGTTACTGTAATCATCTTACAGGTTGCTACAAATATCCATTGACGGGAAATGAAGCGATGTAGCTCGATTCTGTCCTTATTGGCGTGTGCGCAAAACCCAAATTTACCAGTGGCCTGTCGATATGGACCGTATTCTACAATAACTATCCAAGTCGATTTTTGGCCAAATTGGGATAACTTCAGATTTGGTTTCTATGGAGGTATCTGTATAACTTCCAGTTATTATTACTCTATTATTTCTGCTGATGGCCCCAGAATTATAAGAAAAATGTGTGATTTGCATCTCAGTCTCATGGCCTAACCATCTAACTCTGAGTAGGTAGGAATTAAATGTTGAGAATCCAGCAATGCAATAACCGTCCAAGTCGACTTAGACTAAAAATATATGGACAACTCCATTATGCCCGTTGTGGGAGAGCGGAAGTCCAACAGAAGTTCAAGGACGTATGAGAGCTTACGAAATTCGTCCCCACAGACATTTCTATAGGACAATTTTGTGAGAGGCTGTAGCTGGGGACGTTGATGTTGACATTGAAGAATGCGGTCCGGAAAACATGGACGAGCCGGAGGAAAATGTTTCTTAATAGTGTAGTGATGTTTAAAAAAATTAGAAAAATTAATGATGATCAGGTATTGACATAGTTAAGCCTACAGCAATCATAATCTCCAGGCAGGAGTGGAAATAAAAGCCCTTTCATCACTTAGGTGGTCATTGCCGCAATGGAAATATTTTATGCAATAACCAATTTTCAATGTTTATGACTCAAAATGTCATTGGAGAGGATTTGATTTACATTTTTCAAGGGAAGTAGATCATACCGGTTCTATAGATCCGAAAATTGGGGTTAAATATCACTATGTAAAGTGGAGGGAGCTAATAGACTACGTGTTTCCCAAAATCAGCTTTTCGGTACCTAGATGTTTATTGCATAACACGGTCTACGTTTTGTTAAATCACTTATATGCTTTTTTTTTATCATTCCTCAAATCAAGTACAATAAAATCTATGCTGTCAGTAGAAAAAACAATTTCATAGCAGGAAACTGTATTAAATCCTCCTGCCGTAGTACTTGAAAGTTGTTGAAATATACGTGACTGTCTTGACAAATTTTTTTGTAGGTGATGGAAAAGCGAAAATAATGAATAAATGTAAATGCGTAAAATAAGAAAAAAAATCAACGATATCTAAATGGATACATGTATGTAGTTTAGCGAGAACTTCTACTCAGTGAAACCTGAGGATTGAAAAATAGCGTCACATTTGTATAAACATCTGACGCTACCATCAACATACACGTTGATCTTTCTCTCTTTGAAGCATCTACTTCGAAGTAAAAGGTTAAGATTATTCTTACAAAACCTCCGCGACGCTGGCGGGGCAGTCGCACGTAAAGCCTATGCTTGAAATAGCGTTTACTTTACTTTTCTTAGAAAAATAAGCCATTTTGTTTTTCCTACCTATTTCGAACATTTACTTTGATTCTAAAAGCAAAAGAGTTTCCTTGGACTTCTTTGTATATTTGCGAGACATATAAATGGCTTTATCATAAGACAATTAGCGTAAATTCAATTTCCTTCAGTTACATAAATACATACAGATCATTGTATCGGTTGGTGAGAAATCGAGAATTGATATTTAATCTCTAGTTCCGAACACCCACCCGCTGTAACTCCTAGGGATGTCGATATTTCGATAGTAAGAGCAATCGATCGTTTCGACACTATCGCCTATCAGGTATCGATAGTTCAGTAATTAGTAATTCAGTAATTCAGTTGGATTAGTTCAACCCTCGGTCGTCCTGCTGTAAAGATGACAGGATCAAGTGCTTATGGTTATTATTTATTGATGCCTGTAAATGTATAACACCTAACAAGCTCCCTTAGGTATTTAATGGTACAATTACTACGTACAAGCCAAGGAAACAAGAATAGGGAGTCCTCAGCTACTAGGTAGAGATTTTAATTTTCGACTTCAAATTCCTGACTTCTGAGAAAGCCTGGAAACCAGTTGGTATGGTCGGTACAGAACTACGGATACGGAGCTACTTCTCGAACTATCGATACGGGTCTTTTCAAGCGATACCCTATCGATGGCTCTATAAATCGATGGTATCGATAGTGTTACCGACCTATCGACATCCCTATTAACAACACGACTTGGAGTTGGATTGAATTCGTTCTCTACCTCCAAATTTGCACACGCCAGCTGATGAGAACTCTGGTACTGTTTATGGTTGTAGGCATCTTCATACTGTACTGCTGATACACTAGTACTGCTGTTTTTTAAATCTCATAATATTCATATTTTTCATTTTGTTTCAGGTAAGTACCAGATCCGTCGAATCGTTCAAGTATGTAAGTAGGCTGCTGACGCGATACGAACTTATTGTACGTATTGAACTTAGTATTGTTTTGTTACTGATGATGGTTTAATAACCGAAACCGGTCTAACAGTGTAGTCAAATTTCGCTGGAAATAGAATAGGAAATATCACTGAAAAATGGTTTTATTATTACGGACAGATTACAGGACAGACAATGAATGATATCCTTATTCATTGTCTGTCCAGGGCCGCAGCACTTCCTCCCTCCGCCTTCCTCCCTCCTCCTTCCACCCTCCACCTTCTACCCTCCGCCTTCCACCCTCCACCTCCCACCCTCCTCCTTCCACCCTCCTCCTGCCACTATTAAGAGTTACAGAACACCACCGCCCACTTCCCACCCATCACCACAACTTACAGTGGTGGGAGGGACAGTGGTGTCGCGACAAAAGCTCCCAACTTACAGTGGTGGGGACATGCTGTCTAGCCAAAAGCTCCCAGTGACATAAGCTCCCAACTGACATTAGCGGAAGGGGGGGGGGGGGGGGGGTGTCGCGACAAACGCTCACAGCGACAAAAGCTCCCAAGTTGTTGACCATGTAACTTTCTGTAGCGTGGTAGCTTCTTTCGTCTGCTCAACGATACTAGAGTGAAGGACATCAGAAACAAGCAAGTTATTATGCTGCGGAAGAATATGTATTTGTTTGCCCGTTTAAGGTCCTTCCTCTCTGACAGATTACTGAGAGTTGTGTATTTTGCACTAGTTCAATCGGTGCTGTCTTACTGTCTTCCTTGTTGGGGTGGAGCGTATCAAACCACGCTCGCTCCGTTAATCACAGCTCAGAAGGCCATAGTGAGGATAATTTCTAGGAAAAGTTCTCGAGAACACACGATGCCTCTTTTTAAAAAAATTAGAATTTTGCCATTCTCCATGCTGAAAGAGCTTGCATTTGTAAAGCATTTTGTAAAGTGCAAACACTTTGTTTACCCGTCTCACGAAATTAGTACAAGGTTTAAAACAAATATTAACATTGTAGTTCCCCATAATACCATAGCACTGGCAAAAAATTTCTATGAGTCTTGTTCGGTTGGGATCATTAACGGTTTTCCAGCCGATCTAAAGACATTTATTTACTCTGGTTCGTATACTGTTAAACAGGTCACAGAAAAGTTAAAGTTGTATTATGCAGGCCGTTTAGCTTCAGAACAATGACTTGTTGTTGGTTCGTTTTAGGAACATTTGTTTATTCATGTATAATACTCAATATGGTATATTGAGTGTTATATATTATATAACACTCAATATAATATATATTATATATAGTAGGTGGTACTCAATGAATCTTATGTAAATGGTTCTCTTGCTTGGTAGGAGCCATAGTGACTGCTCATCCCCTGCCACGGGCTTTTGCCTATATAGGGGATTAATTTCCATAATTGTGACAGGCTATTAAATGGCCTGTGCTGGATTTTTCGTTGTATTTTTGTGTATATTTTGGAAATAAAATTAAAAAAAAAAAAAAAAAATTATGGATACACTCCACGGAGCAACGATTTGACAACTAGAAACATCTTCCACTTCATAGTCTTGATGTTCTACTCGTGATAGTGTGTCTGGAACGTAGAATTTATTTCCCGAAACATGTGAAATGGTGAAATCGAATCCAAGGAGTCGACGGCGCAACCGTTGGATTCGAGGCGACAAATCGTGAATAACCTGAGTCCCCAAAAGCGAAACCAAAGGTTTATGGTCAGTCAGTATAGAAAACGATAACCCCTCCAGATACATAGACAGCCGGTCGCACGCCCACGATATTCCCAGAGCTTCTTTTTCAACTTGGGCGTAATTAATTTCTGCTGGTGAAAGAACCCTCGAAACGTAAACAATCGGTTGAAAATCGTCCGAATCTTCAGATCTTTGTTCCAGAACAGCTCCCAGAGTATATGATTAAATTATAAAAAACACTTCTGACACCATGTAGGAATTAAAATATATGAAATGAGTAGGTAGTCCATATAAAACGAATATATCAAAGGATTCCATTCCAAAACTCATACTAGGGATGTATAAAAAGTATCGATACTTCAAAATATCGATACTTTTATGAAAAAGTATCGATACTCTTAGATACTTTTTTTTTTGTGCAATGTATCGGGATACTTTTCCTTTTTTCACCTCCTATTTAGACCTCCTTTTGGACTTGGCCGGAGACCTCCTTATCACAATTATTACTAATGAGAGAGGCAAGTTCTTCTTGGCAGTAGTGAAGTAGTTTGTTAACAACATTACATCCGTCCCCATCCGTCCTTCAAGCTACACGATACGTAAACAGTCAATTTAGGTAGAGCAAGAGGAACAGACGTAACTAGGTGGTTTTCGAAGGTCGGAACTGGGCCCTGAGAACGACTCAAACATTGAAAACATATTGTACAGATAGCGAGGTATTTAGAGTAGGAAGAGGGCTCGGCACCACAAAGAAGAGATGCAGACGGCGGCGTGACGTCACCGTCGGAGGATCAACTTGAGCCGGAAGTGTAGGGTGAAAGGGGGAGCGGCACCGTTCAAAGGTTTCAAGTGATACGACGAAGGACAAGGGTCTGATATAGAAAATATTACGTCATAGAGAAGTAATAACACTCCATCTACAGAGAAACTCCTCGGGTTACCCACGCGTTGCACATGAGTGGTCATGTCCTTCAGAGTGGGGGTTCCGTTATAGTGATCGTAGTCAGGCGTTAGTTAATCGCCTTTCATGTTAAAATTCACGTCACTCTATTTTCAATCGTTACCTAACTCACTACGATTTCCCGAACAAAGTAAAAGAGAAATAAGCTCTGATAATTTAAATGGTTGATTATAATCATGTTCAAGTCACCCAACAGTCACCCTTTGTGCATGAACACATCATATTGATTGAGGACGAATGAGGAAGGTGACTGCCACAATGAGATTCCTATTTGTACGACCTGTAAAATGGTGAAATACTAACAATAACTGATACTCGCATTCTGAAAATGGCACTGTTTTGTATTCAGGTAACATTCATTGAAAACAATGTTTGTTTAAATACAGGATCATTAGCGGAGTATTCACTAAATCATTATAATAATGATCATATTATGTTATTAAATATTATTCAGGTTCAAATGTCGGTGTGTAGTCGTCCCCACTCTTCGAGCACAGCTCGGACTATTATAATCAGGTGTATATATATATTATAATATACTATGGCGAATTACATAAGACACCTGATTCAATAGTCCGAGCTGTGCTCGAAGAGTGGGGACGACTACACACCGACATTTGAACCTTATTATATATTATTATATATTATAATATATAATATAATATACATATTATGTATATTATATTATATATTATATGTATCTAACCCGTTTTCTTTCCATCAAACCTTTTCTTCTTATATCTAATTTTATTTCTTCTTTGTGTTGGTTTAATAATTTAGTTCAATTGAAATTTCCAATGACTTTCCATTCAACTAATTATTAAAACCTTCCAAATATTAGTATTCAACTAATGTATAAAAAACAATACTCAATGATTTGAGGTACTCAATGGTTTGGGGTATTTAGGGATATCAACTACAGGCATAGCCAAAAAGTTTCTTTCCCCTACGGTTTCTTTCCTTAGCCAAAATTCCTCTTGATTGATAATAATTTTTTGGTATTTAGAAAATTAAAAAAGAATTTCGATAGTGCCATTTTTATATCGATAATCCGATATATCGGTGGGGGGGAGGGAATATTGGGCGAAAAATATCGATAACTCCCAATAAAAATATCGATATTTACTATAGATCCGTAATTCACACCCAGTCAAACCCAACAGGTGGGCAGCGATGAGAACTATAGTTTATTGTATTACGCGGTGCCAAATATATTTCATCCCCGGTCAGATTCCGATTCCTGAACCCGGATGTTCGGAGTTGTGTATCGCGAGGAATTTCCTGTTATCACATTCCCTTTTCCGCTCGCTTCCAAGAAAAACTTCCGGCCTCTTCCCTCCTGCGCCGCCGATTTTATCTTCCCCCACTCGTTCGTCTCGTGTTCTATTTTCGTCGTAATTGATTTCTGTTGGGTTCCTGATTCGTATTCCGTCCTCTCGAGATTCTTAGCGTTGAATAAATCACGCAGTCGTGTAGATTGACCATCACAGACTACATCTTGGAGAACCCTCGAAATTGCACGATAATCGGTTGGGAAGAACCAAAGAAAATAAATGTTAGAGGGATGTCATGGGGATTTTACAGAAGCTCGTATGTGTGATTCAATATTGTAATAATTGTATATAAGGCTACAATCGAATATATATGTATAAATGATATATATCATAATATATATGATAATCTATATAACTAAATTTACAGACAATTTTCGTGTTCCTTGGGTATTTTCGAAACATTTCACTATAGTTAAGTATTCGTTTCGCGTGAAATGGAGTCGAACCATGCCAATTTCGAATTTGATGTCTGTCTGTTTGTCCTTCAATCACGCAAAAACAGGGAAGGACATAGGGGGGTTCACTTCCGGATCCGATGTATAGGGGTAGGGGTTTATAGGGAAGCTGAAATATAAAAATCTTAAATTCTTCCTTCCCGTGAGACAGATGAATATTATTTTTGATATTTAAGATTATTATAATAAGGGTTTGTAAAGGGACATGTAAGAGCTATAATCAGTAAAGCTACAGGTAAGAATGGCAGATGGGCCCATCCCGAGTTCTGCCCGTCCGGAATAGGTAACAGAGGTAGATGGACACACCCAGAGTTCTGCCCGTCAGCGACTGGACCGACAGCTAGTATAGAATATCCCCCCAAAAAACACTCCATGTAAAAATCACCCCGCCTCGCAAATATCATTCTTCAGAGGCCGGAAAAAGTTATGATATCCACTTTCCCCGCCCGCCCTTTTCGTCATTAAGGAGCTAAGTATAATGAAAAGCTTAACCACTTCACAAGCACCGTACCCCTTTCGAAATCTCCCCTTGGCGCTATTGCGAGACGTTTTTATTACTTCCACAAGCAACTAATACTTGATGGTGGTTAACGTTTTATACAAGTATTAGTTGCTTGTGGAAGTAATAAAAACGTCTCGCAATAGCGCCAAGGGGAGATTTCGAAAGGGGTACGGTGCTTGTGAAGTGGTTAAGCTTTTCATTATACTTAGCTCCTTAATGAGGAAAAGGGCGGGCGGGGAAAGTGGATATCATAACTTTTTCCGGCCTCTGAAGAATGATATTTGCGAGGCGGGGTGATTTTTACACGGAGTGTTTTTTGGGGGGATATCACATCTTTTTGTTGTTGAAGTGGGTCATGTTATGAAGAAGGTCTATGCGAAATTTCAAGTCGATTGGTCCTTTTACCCAGGCTGTAGACTCGTCAAAATTGCCAAAATTAGCCTAAATTTCAGGTTTTTTGTTTCTAAAAGTTTTTTTGGTCGAGATAATGGGTTAAACTTTCAAAAGGCACTGGCTGATGTTGAAACGAAGCTCTGTGCAAAATTTCAAGTCAATCCGTGAAGGTGGAAAGGCCTAACTGATTAAGGAGAAGAAGAACAGGTAAGGGTGAAAAACCGGGTTTTTGAAGTTATATAACTCGGCTCCCTTTAAAGATATCGACTTGAATCTTTCAAAAGGCACTTGCTACACTTGAAACGAAGCTCCGTGCAAAATTTCAAGTCAATCGGCGAAGGTGGAGAGGCTGTAGCCTTGACCGACTGAAAAAAGTAGAAAAACATGGAAATTGGTTTTTGAAGTTATATAACCCGGCTCCCTTCAGACGTAGCGACTTGAAACTTTCAGAGCTTTCTCTTATCCACACCAAAAAGATCCAAACCAAATTTCAAGTTGATCGGTCAACTAGGAGCCGAGATATGGCCAAAATTAGCCTAAATTACCCTAAATTTTAGTTTTTTGTCCCTAATTTTTTTTTTTTTGGTTGAGATAATGGGTTATTTCGTTCAAATGGCACTGAGACATGCTATAAAGAAGGTATGTAAAAAAATTCAAGTCGATTGGTCCTTTTACCCAGGCTGTAGACTCGTCAAAGTGGACAGCATTTTCCTAGATTCTGGTTTTTTGTTTCTAAAACTTTTTTGGGTTGAGATAATGGGTTATATCTTATATAAGGCTCTGTCTCAAGGTTAAATGAAGCTCTGTGCAAAATTTCAAGTCAATCGGTCAACGTGGAGAGGCTCCAGCCTTGCCTGTCTGAACAAGGAGAAGAAGAAGAAGAAGAAGGAGAAGAACAATCTAAGGCCGTAAAACCGGGTTTTTGAAGTTATGTAGCTCGGCTCCCTTTAGACCTATCGATTTGAAACTTTTAGGGCTTTCTAATATCCACTCCAAGATGACCCATACCAAATTTCAAGTTGATCGGTCAAATAGGAGCCGAGATATGGATACCTCGAAAACGCGTTTCGTGACGTCCGGTAAACATACTCGTACACTTGGTACCGTTCGTTTTCTCAACTTCTTTGCTTGGCGGGGCGGAACGCTGCCGCGTTCCTAGATAAGGCTATAATCGAAAGGGTAAGCTCGTAGATGGGCAGAATCGGGGCACTCTAAGGGGACTTTGGGGAGTTTTAGGGGGGGGGGGGGAACTACCCATAAATTCCCAGAATGCAACAGTTTGGCACCTCATTTTAAAAGTCTGTTTATGCTGAATACGTTGGTGAAGTCAGAATTGCGATATCTTATCCCATCCTCACTTTGGAGGACTTTGAAGATGTGATTGTTACGTGAAATTCTCTTTACGGCTCAAGTGATCTAATCAGATAACGGAATGTTATATCTCTATTCTGACTTCACCATCGTGTTCAGCGTTGAAAAATCTATGAACTCAACTTGGCAAAAAAGGATTTAAAACCATTACAATGGAGAAATTTGAGATAAAACCCGTTATTTCTTCGAAAATTTGCTCTTATAGCCATGCTGCATGACTGTGGATTTTGTAGTCCCTCAACAGAAATGTACGGGACGCCACACCTCCGTTGCATACAACAGTGGAATTGGCTGTTTGCTCTCGTGGAACCTCCAGGTAGGCAGTGGAGAGTAAAGACTGATTGTTCAGAAGAGCAGAACTGACCGTTAATTAGTGGCAAAGCTCACTATATCACTTTTATCCGTATTCTTTGTTTTTATTACCTATTGCTCTTCAGTCGGTTCATCCCAACATGCAGACTCGTACAGGAGAGCAATTTGATATAATACGATCTTACCTATAAATACCTCTTTTTTGGTGAAGGCATTATATACGTGTCAGTGATCGTACACGGTGTGGATATCAGTCGAACGGGCAGTGTCAGACGGTTAAGCGATAATTGGTGAAAGCCTCATTCCACTTCCTACGAAGCTAATCTTGATTTTAGGTAATCGACAGCTCTCTTGGCCTAGTGCGAAAAAATCACCGGAACGAAACGGATACGGAATGGAAAACAATAGCGGAGGGCACTGGCTGGGTTTAGGTCGAGGAAATGATTCTCCGGAAGGCGAAAAATCCTCCTGGGATTGTTAGAAAGGGATGTGGAGCTTCTTCCCTCCTGTCTGCCGCCTGTAAGTTGTCTGTATTGGAATCGTGAGGCTGCGTCCGGAGTGAAAGCCGTCGGATGGATATGAACAATTGAATCGGCAGATAAACCACCCGGCTCCGTTCCCTTTCCGTCGTGACATTCTTTTTTTCACTCCTGCCGGATTTGTACGTCTGGGGTTTATATCACGGATCCTGATATTTTTCTCGTTACCACAACACTAATGTGGCGAAGAAGGGGATAAACTCCAGTGGATCAGCTCGCCAGGAGAAGATCCTCGTTCAATTTTGAGGTGTGACGTTCGGAAAATGGAATTCTCTCGAATCCTGCCAGTCCCACGTCATATTACAGACTGACAGCGGTTACGAAATTTCTGTTATTTCCGGAAGAACGATGATCAAAAGCTAATGTATTGAAAAAACTACAAAATTTGCGCGTCAACACAAAACTTAACCGCTTACTGCAGTGCACCAACAAAACTAAGGTGTTGACACTCAGATTGCCATCACCGCTGTTATTCTCGTATCTACAAACTTTTACCGATGTATGAGAGTAAATTAATTGAATGGGTCCAAAGCTCCGTTGTTACGTTGCTTTCCGGTATGTTGTAGACTAATTGATGGAGTAGGTAGAATTTTCTTATGGGATTGGGTGGGGGAGGGGTGGGAATCTGTAGGCAATCATACAGTTGAACGATTGAGTCAGAAGAAGATTACTCTACTGCCCTCTCAAGTTGAAACGTCCTTATTTTTCAAGTTTTGAGATTCTCCACGACAAACAGTCTGAAATGATTTGCTACTACACGTTATCGTTTAATCTGGAGGTAGTAATAACCCCTCCAAGTACAAGTGGCCGCATCTGTCGAACATGTATAGGGCAATCTATCCTCGTATCATATAAGAAGTATAATATACCTTCTTGGATACGTGCAATGAAACTTCCAATCTACCTCCAGTTTGGTTCCCTGAAAAACTAAGATGAAATCTCCCATCGAGGGGAGCCCAACTTTCATGTTAATTCAGCATTTCACAATGTTTGGAATTTGTGGAAAATAAGAATAAGTAACAAAATTAGGAACTGGGGAATATACATAATTGGACATCAAAACGTTTTGGATGTACGCTGTCTAATTCTGATAAGGATTTGTACACAAGTTGGATTAGTTATATCACACACGTATCCTCCACTTTGATAACAACAGGCGGTGCTACCTGCAAGACGAACGCCTCCATATATTTTTGGGATGTGAATAGGAACTTCCTTGAAAGTTCGCTCATATGTTCATACCGCATGGCTGGAACTTCGTCCTGGAATTATTGGCGCCAATACATCAACATAAGGCTGATCCACCTTGTACCTTCTTCGTGAGGAATGTGACCGTGGCGACCGTTAGTGTGGACTTTTGATGAGTTGGCTTTGTCCAATCCAACTTGGTCTGCCCCAAAACACACCGCTCAACGGTGTGTTGTCATCTGTTTTTTTTTTTTTTTTTTTTTTTAGTTTTCAGAGAAAAACGCATTTCCTGTTTCCGCCCCAGTTCCTAGTTTGATATTTTTCAAGCCAGTTGGACAGCGATGACGGCGGGGGGGGGTTCTCCATCGTCCATGAGGTCGTTGCCTGCGCGATTTTCCACGGAGTCTTTGTTTCGGACGGCAGCCAACGGTGGATTCGTTTCGGGGAGGCCCCTTCAATGCACATTTTGCAGTTGTGAAACCTCATTTTCGGCCTTTCCGGACGCCCCTCGTGCATCGCTGCCACCGAAATCGGTTCCGACGTCGGACATAACGACCGGCTGTCATTTCGCCAACGAAATGATTTTTCAGTTCTCTCACTCGGTGGATCGATGTTGCGGTCCACTGGATGATCAAAAAGTTCCAGTCATGCAGCATGGCTATATGAGCGAATTTTCGAAGAAATAACCGCTTTTATGTAAAATGTGATGTTTGGAACATCTCATTCAAATATAGGCAATCTTGAACTTATTTTATTTTGTAATTATAGGTATTTGAGTATGAAGCTATTCGGTTAATTCGGTATACATCAGGTGTGGTGCTCTCTGAATAAAGATCGGTAGGTACTTACAATTCCCCCCCCCCCCCCTCATACCTAAAATTCCAAAAAACCCACCATCGTGTTCAGCATTAAAAAAAACCTTTAAATTGAGATGTCACTTGTCATACTTTTTCATTTTGGGAATTGATGGGTAGGGAATGCCCCTCCTCCCCCCCATAACTCCCCAAAACCCCCCTCAGGATATAGCTTTTTCAAAACTGAACACGATGATGAAGTCAGACTTGTGATATCTTTTTCCGGTATCAGATTAGAGCAGATGAACCGCGAAAAGCATCTCAAGTAAAACCACGTTTCTTCATCTTCAAAATGCTCCAGTTTGGAAATGAAATGAGATATCGCAATTCTGACTTCACCATCGTGTTCAGCATGAAAAAACCTTTAAAACGAGGTGTCACATGTCAGACTGTTTCAAATTTGGACTTCATGGGTAATTTTCCCCCCCTTAAAACTCCCCTACACCCCCCTTAGAGTCGCCCGATTCTGCCCATCTTCGAACTTAGCCTGTCGATTGCCAAGACAGATTTTGTGTGCAAATTTGAACTTTTTATCTCAATTCTATCGAGAGTTATCGTCTGGAATGACACATACATAAATACATTTTCTTCTCGGGCTGACGACGCCGTACAGCGAAAATTTCCACTTTTTCCAAACTTAGTGTTTTCTATAATTTTCATCCTCCTGTTCGTTCATTCAAGTTCATAAATACATAAATATATACATATGATTTTTTGTGTCTTTTGGCAGTGAATTCAGGATGGTCTGAAACGGATTTTGGTATACAAATTTTGCGGAATTTCGAGTTTTAAAAATTTCTTCGAAAATTCGCTAACAGACGAAGAATTGCCGGTTTACTTGAGAGCTCAAACGAAGTTCGCTGCAACCCGGTTACTAAGTAACTATGTGAGTATTTCGGGTAATATGTAATAAGTCTTATTACATATTTTATACAATATAATTCAACGTTTTCCAATAATGTCATTTAATAGGGATAACCTATAAATCATATAACCGGAAATGAAGCATGTTGGATGTACTTGAAAAGTTCGAAATTATTAAGACTGATAGGTTATTAGTCAAATCTTTGAATGGTGTAATTACATCAAGTTTTTCTCTATTGTTGCGTCCATTTTTAAATTTAAATCGCCTAACTATTTTTTTGCATTTAAACTTGAATTTTTTATTGAAGGAACAAGTTATCTCAATGTTGATCGTACCGTTAAAATGTTTCCGTGAGATTTGCCAATTTCCACGGTTTGGTTTTAGTAGGGACGTTGAGTAGTGACGTTCTAAAGATTTTCAGCATTTTTATATTACCAAAATCGTCTTTGTTTGAAATGCTGTTATGGTCTTTAGATGGTAGGTACTTCAGATCAAACTACACTAATCTTATAGCAAATTTAACGCTAATTCCGACATTGTGGTCAGAAGTTGAAATTAAATGGAGTAAAGTGGGAGAAAATTGAGTTTAAATGAAGAATAAAGTGTTTGTTCAGAAAAAAAAACCTTAAAAAAATTCAAACTAGAGAACGGATTGAGATACAAATATACGGTTGGCGGCAGTTTACTCCATTTTGATTTTGTTTGCCACATTTTTTCTTTCTTTTTTTGGCATCTACGATCTACGAATCACCCTCTATACGTTCATCTGTCTGCAATGCACCGTCAGTATTGTTTTGTTACTGACGATGGTTTAATCACCGTGTTTAACAGTGTTTCATGTATGCGGACCGACCATAATGATTTATTTGTATAATTGAATGGAGTTCAACATATCAAACAATGAAGAGCCAGGAAAACCGTATTTGAAATATATTATTGAAAGTACATTATTATATAATGGAAGTTAATATTATTGAACTCCATTCAATTATACAAATAAATCATTAAGGTCGGTCCGGAATTTAGTTAAGAAAACTAAAGAGTCTACTGAGCTTGTTTCAAATAATTTGAAGAATTGAATTGAAGAAATAATTGGAGTGAAGAGCTAAAAATTGTTTCAAATTGTAAGAGAACACAATATTTAATATTGTGGACTCTTACAATTATTGTAAGAGTCCACAATATTAAATATTGTGTTCTCTTACAATTTGAAACAATTTTTAGCTCTTCACTCCAATTATTTCTTCAATTCTGTTACTCACATGGATATTGATACTGTAACAGTTCCGACAATAAATGTTTCCACCCCTGTTACATTACAGTTGTTATAGTGACATAAGGGCGAACTCTACAGAAAATGATGAACCGTCGTGGAAAGATTTGCGGTGGTTTTGAATAAGCGACCTCCCGTGAGAGAAAAAAAAAGGCCACTACGACGATGAATGGAGTTGTAAGTGCGTTCAGGGCTTTGAGACCTCCGCTGCAACCATCGTCATCGTCATCTACAGCCATTGAAGGGCTTTTGTCGCCTGGACGCAATCTAATTACGCCCATTGTCTCACTCTTGTGGTCTTTTCGTCTTTTCGCCGACAGTCTTTTCGAACGAGGTCGCTCTTATTGACAACATTTAGTTATTGAAGTTGATGTTTTGCTTCCATTCTGAAACCAAAATGTTGTTCTCGAAGGATTAGAAAACATTTTACTTGCTGGTCATAATCAGCATAGTAAAACATTTGGAGGCGAGGATGAAAAATTTGCTTTGACATTACCTTCTCACTGCTTCAATCCATGACATGATTGATATTCATCCCTACGGCACGTGAATAGAGAATGCCTGCCAGTATGTCAGAGATGGTAAAAAATCGAAAATTGGTGACTCACAAGACATGTAGAAAACGAGTAATTTAAAACTAGAAACCTTTTGTTTAACTACCAGATCGAACTGAAGAATGGCGAACTTTCCCATTTCGAAAATACGAGTAATGAGTATGTGCCTCGCGACAACAGCATTTGTCTGGAGTGAACCGTTTATTTTTACCTTGTTTTATTTCAACCTCCTTATTTTGGTTTATTATCTTCGATAATGAACCATTGGAATCGCCCAAAGAAAAAAAATTTTTAACCCCCCCTCAAAATTTGTTGGTTTACGTTTCAAGACACGTAGATTCAGAAAATCGAATAAAAAAAATGGGTTTTTAGACTATTTCTTTTCTGCATGGTCGGCCATTTGCCTATTTTTTCCAGTTGCAAAATAGGCTAACTTTTCTGTACAGATGCTAAACGGGTTAACTTTATGAACTTTAATCATTTCTCTCAGCTCATTTTACTAAAGATTTCTTTATTACACATGAAAATAATGAAAACGGTAGATGAATAACATGAAGAACAGGACGTTACATGATAATATGTGAAATTAAGTTATAAAATTATAAAAAAGTTATAAAAGTAATAAAATTAAGTTATTATGACATCGAAATTACCTCCAGCAATATAAAATAATATGACATCGCCATGAAATAAAAACAAAGTAAAGCAATCTAGATCATTTCCTCGGCGTCGCTTTCCATTAAGTAAAAATCAAGTTCAGGTTCGTCCGGATTATTGACATTTTATGTCTTCACTTTGCTACATAAACTCGAAAATGTAACGCGGGAATGCAACGCGGGACATGCAACGGAGAAATGTAACGCGGGTTTCTGATGATTTTCGCTTACAACCGATTCGTTGCTACGGAACTTTATCTTCGCCAGTTATCATCGTACAAAAATCGTTCACCACTCGTTGGATAGCTCTCGATTTACCTAACCATATTACGTTAACCACTGCGGAGTGCGTGGCCGACAAGCTGCGGTATGAGCGTGATTGTTCAAATAATTGTTTACACACAGGTGATCATTCTCAATAATTTATATTGTCAACACGAATGGAAGCTTCATATAAGTTTCTGATGGGAGGGGGCGCAAAGACATAAAATGTCCCTCGTGGTTGCGTACTTGTACGAAAGCTGTACCCACCGTTTGTGTTTTTGACATTTTATGTCTTTACTTTGCTACATAAACTCGAAAATGTAACACGGGACATGCAACGGAGAAATGTAACGAGTCTATAGAAATGAGTACTCCGAGTAGCTGCCATGCCATAATTTGGGTGATTACCGTATCAAATAGTGAGTTAAAACATACTTCGAGGTAAAATTAATATTACTAGTACTTTTGGTTATGACCGATAGAATAATGTGCCCAACAGAATGAGTACCAACTACTAAATATGAATAGTACCTACTTGATACGTAACTACACAGATAATAATTCAATCAATTTATTCCACAAAGTATACCTGTGGGGATTAAGGGGAAGTATGGTTAGCTGTAATTTGTATGGGTAATAATTCACGTTCTTGTTTTACAGACGGGTCCTAAAACACAGTTGCTTGGTCCGTACCCATTATTTTTGTGTGCCTCCAGTTCATGATCATCAGGACGTAGGGGGATGAAGAAGCAGATAAAAGAAAATTGCTGATTGAGGTCCTTGTCCGAACACTGCTTTTCATGCCAAAAAGCTCTGCAAATTCTTGACACAACGGTTTATTATCTTCCTTGTGCAGATCACCCTTCTGTCTATACCAGACTGTGTTGCAAATCGGCACCATAGCATATTCTCACCGTACTCATACCATACCATACGAATTTCTTTCCTATCATGTATGATATACCATACTGTACTATACCAAATCAAACATACAATATTATACCATACCATACTCATACCATGTCATACAAACCGAGTGAATATTGAAATGTCATCCATTTCTGACCTATATTTAAAATTTCAAGTATCTAGCTCATCATCAAAATTTAATTTGTTTAAACAAATAGGTATTATTTTAAACAATTTTACAGACAAGAAACCGGGTGAATATTGCATTGTGATCCAGTTCTGACCTATTTTTAAAATTTCAAGTCAATAGCTCATCATCAAAATTTAATTTGTATTATTACAAAAGGTATTATTTAAACAATTTTACAGATGAGAAACCGAGTGAATATTGCAATGTGGTCTATCCCCGACTCATGGTTAAAATGTCTAGACTGTAGTTTACCGGGAGGATGAAAAAAGGTAGTTTTATTCTGGTCGTCTGGGGGTTCACCCACCTTACGGGCGTTTTCGACGCGAAGTTTAGTGTTTTTCCTAAACCTTTGCGCGCTCACTGTGAACGAACGGCTGGTCGCACAAAAATCCAATTGGTCTTAAAAGATTCGTAATTTTTCAGGTCATTCAAAAGTGAACTAAACATTGCACGGTTCAGTTAAATATTTTGAGATATGACATTGTCGAAATTTTAAATTTCATTTTGAACCCCTTCCCCTTGACCTAGGGGGAGGCTTAAGATTCCGCCCAGTGGGGCAATTAAAGGATCAGAGCAGCTTAATGAAACCTTAAGATTCCTCCCCCGACTACCTGCGGGCAGTTTGGAGTATCCTTAAGATTCCGCCTCTCCCCGAGAACATCTCCCCTGTGCACGGAAAACGAAGTTAGTAAAATATGGAAATGATATTTAGCAATTTATTAACGAAATTTGTCAACAAAGCTTACGGGTTCAAACATTAATTTCGTCCACTTGATCTATATGTCCAACTAATCTATATGGTACTAATCAGTTGATTAGGGGATGTTTTTATTCCGCAACCCCGTCCACTTGAGCTATATGTCCAACTAATCTATAATATAGATACAATCTATAATATAATATAATATATTATATAATCTATAATATAATACCATATTATGGTACTAATCAGTTGATTGGAGGATGTTTTTATTCCGCAACCCCGTCTACTTGATCTATATGTCCAACTAATCTATATGGTACTAATCAGTTGATTAGGGGATGTTTTTATTCCGCAACCCCGTCCACTTGAGCTATATGTCCAACTAATCTATAATATAGATACAATCTATAATATAATATATTATATAATCTATAATATAATACCATATTATGGTACTAATCAGTTGATTGGAGGTTTTTTTATTCCGCAACCCCGTCTACTTGATCTATATGTCCAACTAATCTATATGGTACTAATCAGTTGATTAGGGGATGTTTTTATTCCGCAACCCCGTCCACTTGAGCTATATGTCCAACTAATCTATAATATAGATACAATCTATAATATAATATATTATATAATCTATAATATAATACCATATTATGGTACTAATCAGTTGATTGGAGGATGTTTTTATTCCGCAACCCCGTCTACTTGATCTATATGTCCAACTAATCTATATGGTACTAATCAGTTGATTAGGGGATGTTTTTATTCCGCAACCCCGTCCACTTGATCTATATGTCCAACTAATCTATATGGTACTAATCAGTTGATTAGGGGAGGTTTTTATTCCGCAACCCCGTCGATGAGGGATCAGCTAGCTTTCTTCGTGCATTGTACAAGCAGGTTGAAAACGCAGTTAGTAAAATATGGAAATTATATTTGGCAATTTATTAACGAAATTTGTCAACAAAGGTTACGGGTTCAAACATTAATTCCGTCCAACGTTTCTAAATATATTAACAGATTAATTTCGTCCAACAGTTTCAGCATAAAAGGACGATAGATTGGTAACTAGCTCGGCTCTCGAGATTTGTTAAGCAACATACAATTGGATTTGGTTTTGAAGAGCCGTTTTTCGAGCTATAGTTCGGGGATCGTGGAATCTATGGGTGGCGTGCCTGCTGTTCAGTTTTATGTAGACTTCATTTTTGAACTTCAACAACGTATCCGTGAATGTGTAGATATCTGGATGGCTTTTGCTGAAACTGTCACCTAGGTGTCGGTTGGATGACTCACAGCAGTTTGTTGTTTTATTCACAACAGCACTAAGCTCTGCACATAGATTTGGTGGGTATGTCGAGGTATTGATGTAGTTTATAAACTCAAATAGTTTATAAACTTTGTGACTCCCGCTGACGCTTGCGGTTTTTCTTTTAACAAATCCTCAAAAGCTAGAGGTACTTCTGATCGGGGCAGAAATATAAGACCAAAAAAGTTATTATTAGACTAATTATTAGCCATCGCACTGCCGTATCAATACTGAACGACATCACCAGGCGATACCCGATCCGCAACATGGGAGGTAAACAAACACGGAGGTACGGGAAATTCGGGTTCACCGGCCACTGATAGACCGGGCGGAGTCTTAAGGTCGCTCTAAGCCGATGGGATTAGTGAGGCGCTCAAATCCGTCGAGCTACTGACAACACGGGAGGAATCTTAAGGCTCCCGACCTAGGGTTATGAAAAGTTTCGAGGACCATTGTGGGGTTGGTCGGAACCCATAAAAAAAATTTCGTAATTTTAACTCACCGCTAACTGGGCAAAGTGGCGCGGACGGCGGACGGGGGACGGCGTACGGCGGACGGACGGATTTTTTTTTATTCGATTTTCTGAATCTACGTATCTTGAAACGTAAACCAACAAATTTTGAGGGGGGGTTAAAAAATTTTTTTCTTAGGGCGATTGCAATGGTTCATTATCGAAGATAATAAACCAAAATCCGTCCGTCCGCCGTACGCCGTCCCCCGTCCGCGCCACTTTGCCCAGTTAGCGTTGAGCTAAAATTACGAAATTTAGTTTCTGGGTTTGGACCAGCCCCACAATGATCCTCGAAACTTTTCATAACCCTAGGTCAAGGGGAAGGGGTTCAAAACGAAATTTAAAATTTCGACAATGTCATATCTCAAAATATTTAACTGAACCGTGCAATGTTTAGTTCACTTTTGAATGACCTAAAAAATTACGAATCTTCTAAGACCAATTGGATTTTTGTGCGACCAGCCGTTCGTTCACAGTGAGCGCGCAAAGGTTTAGGAAAAACACTAAACTTCGCGTCGAAAACGCCCGTTAGGTTAGTCAACTCCCAGACGCCCAGAATAAAACTACCTTTTTTCATCTTCCCGGTAAACTACAGTCTAGAAATTTTAACCGTGAGTCGGGGATAGACCACATTGCAATATTCACTCGGTTTCTCATCTGTAAAATTGTTTAAATAATACCTTTTTGTAATAATACAAATTAAATTTTGATGCTGAGCTATTGACTTGGAATTTTAAAAATAGGTCAGAACTGGATCACAATGCAATATTCACTCGGTTTCCTGTCTGTAAAATTGTTTAAATAATACCTATTTGTTTAAACAAATTAAATTTTGATGATGAGCTAGATACTTAAAATTTTAAATATAGGTCAGAAATGGATGACATTTCAATATTCACTCGGTTTTTTTCTCACTGCAAACCTGTTCATTGTGTACCCAAGATCCTTCCCTAAAAGACCTGGCAGCGGGAAATATTATTCAACATGGTTTGAAAAGGGAAAAACAAGTTTTGTAAAAAATCCCAATGCTCTAGGTAGTAGTCGATACCAGTGACCAACATTTTCTTCAGTAGTCGACATGGTTTTGCACTAGTAGTCGACCTACATGTGTTAGAAGTCGACAGTATCACTTGAGTCAGTAGTCGACAGGTTTCGTCATTCCATCGTTTTCGAATTTTACGACATCTAAATAAAATACATTCAACTGTGAATCGGAACTTGAAAATAGATTAATAAGATGTAATAAAGTAGTTATCAGAATTTTTATTTGCAAACAGCTCATTATCAGTCTCAAATTGCAATAAGTACTTAAGTAAAAAGGTATGAAAACTATAGTCGAAAACTCATTGTCAGAAAATTGACATTACAGTTGGGCTTAGGTACCTATTTACAAAGCTTTTGACATTTTCATGTCTTTGCTTTGGCACATAAACTGAAACGGGAAAAATTTGTTCCCTTGATTCACCCTTTCCCTCAGATCACGTCAGAACACAAGCGACCGGCGCACAGTGGTCCGAATTACGAATCTAGCTGATCAAAAATAAGAAAGTTGACCCCTTCAAATCCGAATGAAAGGTATTACGATCAAGTGGTAACATGTTCCTGATAGCAGAACAAAAGGACAAAGACGGCTGTAAAAGAAAACAAAGTGTCAGAGCGAGATGTAAATAGACAAGTAGTGAGGATCGCTTCTGAACCAGTTATTTCAGTGCTTCCTTCACGTGTAGACACAGTCGTTATACAACGGTTATCGCCAATTTTTCAAAATAGACTTCTCTAATTAAGGTAAGAAAAACACTATTTGAAAGGTTTCCTAAAAAAAAATTTTTTTTAGCGATTTGAATGATGACTTTAAAAAAAGAAGAAATAATGACTAAAGTATTCATCTTGAAAATACTCTTAATTTTAGGGAACCAATGAGAACCGGAAAATAGTTTCAAATACAGGTTACCTAACTATTATACTTTGAAATAAAATAACAATCAGCTGCGTCCACTTGCGTTTCTAAAAATTATTCAATTTTTTGTTTTCAGGGTCAGAAGTTGTCATTAACCGCTTGGAGTTATTTGATGTGTTAAAGGCTAGCAATTTTGATTTTGCATAAGGTAATGAAATTATTTTTGCACATATTTCGAACAAATATGGTATAATTCAAAGCTACATAGAGGAGAAAAAAGCAGAAATTATTTCTGAAGTCAGCAACTTTCTGAAAGTTTTTAAACGCTTCTAGGCAAAATGCTACAGGAATACAAATCGTTTCTGTACTAAATATAATACTTGGTTACAAGGTACCCTAAAACCTTTTAGCCCAAGTACTCCTACACCTGGTACCAGTCATGGGTCGGGGGGAGGCCGTCCAAAAACTTCAGTACCTGCAGCGAAGTAACAAAACGGCGAAACATTAGGAACATCGTTGAAACACTTTCATTAGATGAACTGTGCTCTGCCTTAAAGTTGAAGTTGCGGCATAATGGAAAAAAGGACGCAGCATATTTGTTGGATGATATGCTGGCTTCACCAGCAAGAGCAACAAACATTTTAAAAAAATACAAAAAACGAATTGAAATGGATTCCACGTTATATTCTCCTCAGGAAGCACTGGCATTAATCGTTGGAGTTCAACTCACCAAACATCAATACCTACTACTTCGCAAAGGTGTAAATGCCAAGAAAATCCCTAAGTATCCGTCATATCACGTGGTACTAAACGCCAAAAAAGATTGTTATCGATCCGAAACAGAGACAGTGATCAGCGATTCAATGGGCTAATACGAATAGTGACATTTTGCATGCACATTTTACTTGTCTCCTGTGATCCCCTCATAACGAGTTTTAGACCTCTACCTACTACTAAAGACCTGGATCAATTGGAGCGAGGTTCAACAACTTTTCACTGATGCTCCTACAATTTCGAGTGACAGCAGCGACTGTGATGACGAGAACTATACGCATCTCGATACGCATCTAAATGATATCTCATTGTCATGAAATTTTATTGTTTACAATAATAAATGGATGGGTTATCTTTTGTTAGATTATTAAAATGCTGTTAAATGTCATTAATGTTTAAATTAATGTTAAACATTAATAAGATATGTATGTACCAGCGCAGTTCTCAAAACACCTCTTTTTTGTGTGGAATAACCTACAATATCTTTTAAAATAAAAAATTTAGCTCAAATCGGGTTTCACCATCGTGTTTGTCGTTTAAAAATCTATATAAAAACCTATATACATTGTAAGTTGGGAGATCGTTGTATTAGCTACGATTTTTGATCAGCTGGATTCGCGATTCGGACCACTGTGCGGCGGGCCACTACGTCAGAGCCTATGACGCACGAGCGTATGACGTCAGACGGCTGGCAGGAGGCCAACTAGTACGTCAGAGCCTATGACGCACGAGCGTATGACGTCAGACTGCTAGCAGGAGGCCAACTAGTACGTCAGAGCCTATGACGCACAAGCGTATGACGTAAGACGGCTGGCAGGAGGCCAAAAAGTACGTCAGAGCCTATGACGCACGTGCGTATGACGTAAGACGGCTGGCAGGAGGCTAACTAGTGCGTCAGAGCCTATGACGCTCGAGCGTATGACGTAAGACGGCTGGCAGGAGGCCAACAAGTACGTCAGAGCCTATGACGCACGAGCGTATGACGTAAGACGGCTGGCAGGAGGCCAACAAGTACGTCAGAGCCTATGACGCACGAGCGTATGACGTAAGACGGCTGGCAGGAGGCCAACTAGTGCGTCATACGACGAGACCTTTTATGTCTCTGCGCCCCCTCCCACACCGCGTACCTCGTACTTCATTTTGGTTTATTATCTTCGATAATGAACCATTGGAATTGCCCAAAGAAAAAAAAATTTTAACCCCCCCTCAAAATTTTTTGGTTTACGTTTCAAGATACGTAGATTCAGAAAATCGAATTTAAAAAAATCCGTCCGTCCGCCGTACGCCGTACGCGGCACTTTGCCCAGTTAGCGTTGAGTTAAAATTACGAAATTTTTTTTATGGGTTTCGACCAACCCCTATTGAATGACCAATTGGATTTTTGTGCGACCAGCCGTTCGTTCACAGTGAGCGCGCAAAGGTTTAGGAAAAACACTAAACTTCGCGTCGAAAACGCCCGTTAGGTGGGTGAACCTCCAGACGCTTAGAATAAAACTACCTTTTTTCATCTTCCCGGTAAACTACAGTCTAGAAATTTTAACCGTGAGTCGGGGATAGACCACATAGCAATATTCACTCGGTTTGTCATCTGTAAAATTGTTTAAATAATACCTTCTTGTAATAATACAAATTAAATTTTGATGATGAGCTATTGACTTGAAATTTCGAAAATAGGTCAGAACTGGATCACAATGCAATATTCACTCAGTTTCTTGTCTGTAAAACTGTTTAAATAATACCTATTTGTTTAAACAAATTAAATTTTGATGATGAGCTACAGACTTGAAATTTTAAATATAGGTCAGAAATGGATGACATTTCAATATTCACTCGGTTTGTATGACATGGTATGAGTATGGTATGGTATATTATTCGTATGGTATGGTATGAGTACGGTGAGAATATGGTATGGTGCCGATTTGCAACACAGTCTGGTATAGACAGAAGGGTGATCTGCACATGGAAGATAATAAACCGTTGTGTCAAGAATTTGCAGAGTTTTTTGTTTTGAAATTCATTAAAACAACCTAAGACTTACAACGCGGATTTCATATGTCCCTGATATCCTTGAAAGTATCAATCTGAATCATATCACTACAATGGGAAACACAAAACAATTGAGAATTCGTTTGTTAATTTTCTGCAAGGTACTGGTGTTTTTGTAGGTGCCTACAAACTTGAATTTATCCATGAAATCGATAAGGAATCGCAACGTTAACCATACCACTAGGAAGCTGATTAAATTTACAAGATTTCCTGAGATTTGACAGCTTTCAGCACATTTTTTGGAAATGCAGTACAAGTATCTTCAGCAATTTAATTTTTTTTTTTTAAATGGTCAAAGCTTGAACTGCAATTGCGGTCCTAAGGAGTTCGCTTATGATTACGAATGTGCATTAGGCGTAGGTATATAGAAAATAACGCTGAATCCGAAAATGTGGTCGAAAGTAGAAAAAAGTTGTTTCAAAGTAAAGAAATAGGGTTGTTGTTTGAAGAAAAAAAATAAAAAAACCTTTAAAAATCATATCTTGGGAACAGATTGAGATAGAAAGGTGCGTTTGGCGGCGTACTAGGTACTCCATTTTCAGTCTAGTTTACCCAATTGTTTTCTTTTGCACCTAGTGACGAACATTCTGTATAGAATAATGGTACGTATAGTACCTATTTTTGTATTTTCTACCAAAGTTACTATATTTCGCTGAGACTTTTCTGGTAACCCTAATTATCACCTCCATTCTGGCTCGTCAGTCTGAAGAAGTAAACTGCGGAATTACGAGGAATAACTGCGGAACTCGTATATCATGCCATTTTCGTCGTCAAATGGTACGATCCGAAAGAAGACATGGTATTTCACTTCAATACTCCAATTATCTCGCATAGTTAGTGGAGTCACAATGACAATGTACACAGAATAGTGATTTAAGTACTTCAATCCTCAATTTCAGTATGTACGTTATCTCAGTCGATTATCCTAATCAGCTAAACTTTCCAAAGCCTCACAAAGCCTCATTTGACTCACTCTGTCGGCATCATGTTAATTTCAGTGGTGTCAATGAAGAAAGAATTACGTCAATTCCGTTGGAAAATACGTCATTCGTAAATGTTCCGTGAGTCATCGGTAAATATCACAGTCGTTAAATGTTTGATGCAGTAGGTAATCAAATTGTGTCGTTTGGGACTCATCGTTGTTATTTTCACAGCGGTCTGGTCGGTTTTATAATCTGAACAGGCGTCGACTGCCGATCCATTGAGAAGATATCAGTGGGAGCCACGTTGTCCAGTCGTGCTGTTCCACGTCAGAACTGTTCCCCGGTACGCGTCATCCCACCCACCAGTTCCCTGTCGTTCTCGTTCGGTAGTACTTGTCAGCAGCGCTTTACGACAGACTTTTACGTCAACCCCCGTACCACAGTAATAAGTGTCTCAGGTGCGATCTTCAATAATATTCCTGTTCGAAGAAGCTGACACTGTCAGCAAGCAAATCCAGACAACATTTGGTTGGTCATTGCGTTGAACGATTCATATGACGGACTCGTCTCAATCTCAAACGGGTGGTGTTGATAAGGTAGGAGATAACAAATTATATTTTCATCAACACAATTTTTCTATTACGTGAAGCACTATCGCGAGCGGTTTTTTTTTATATTTTTTATGAATAAACATGGATGATGTTCCTCTTATTCATTTTCTTTTGAGAATTACATCTGATTCGTATACTGGAGGCTTGTCAAACACGTCAGCTGTCTCAATAGGTACCTAGTTGTTTTCGCACAGCGGTTCCTTCAGGGGCAGGGATGCCACAACAGAAATAAACCAAAACAGAGACTCCCTCGTGAGAGTTTCGATTGGTACAATTTACCTGAGTTACAGACTTTCCTCGTTCAACTTTCAATCAGGGGTGGCCATCGGTAGCCAACATACCTATCGATATTGCGATATCCGATAGTATCGATGACAATATTTATCGTATAGCTAAGTATCGATACTGTTTGAAACCGATAGTATCGATCAAAAATATCGATATTCTCTAAAATATCGGTAGTAACAAACAGTCAAGTAAAAAACGATGTAAATAGGGACCTAAGCCTAACTAGTGTAAATTCTTTGGCAATGAGTTTTCAACCTACTAGTTCACCCACAACACTAAAACACAGATTTTTTCATTCAAGAATTTTGGAAATGTTTGATATAATGGATTTTTAAAAAAATCTTCAGAATGTATTGGTTACTTAAGTATCAATACACGATACTCTCCGGTTATGCACTATCTTTATATAGATGGAAAATATCGATATTTCGATACTATCTACTATCGATGGAAAATATCGATATTTCGATACTATCTACTATCGATGGCCATCCCTACTTTCAATGTTGTTTCAAATTTTCTTGAATTCTAAATTGTATCTAATTTTTTTGTGGGGGGAGGGGGGGAGGGATTGTTATGTTGCCTTACCTGCTGACGATGTTTCTTGAATCCGCTCTATGCATTCAACCTTGACACCCCAGGGGTTAAGGGTTAACCTCGAACTGCCGTATGTTTCCTTGGTTACTCAACTAAAAGATCGAATCTCGCGTCTGTGAAGAGGAGTACCTAGGTACTTCGCCAAACTGACGAATTACTACGAATTACGGAGGAGAAAAAATGATTTTGCAGATACGTGAAAAAGTAACCTGCAAAATAACTACCTTCCATTGGAGTTGGAATGATGCGATTTCTGGAGATGATGCTTGATCATAATCATGATTGAATGCATAAGAAGCCGAAATTCCGACTTTTTGCAGATTCGCGGTTTTGGCGTGGAATGGTTTTAAAGATTTGTGGTTTTGGCAGGGGAGCTCAACATCATAGTTAAATACTTCGACAGTCCACAACATTATTTACAAATAGTTCATTCTAGATCCATACATGTACATGAAGCAATTAGTTCATTTGTACGAGAAACTGAGATGAAGATTTGACTTAACTTTTGTATGTAGGTATATGATATAATGAAAATGCAATAAAAATAAAGCTTCTTCATGGCCATGTCTGCATACAAAAGCCAAGTGAAGGAAAACGAAGAGTCGAATGGACAAGGGGTTTTTTATTGAGTGAATATTGATACCATTAATCACACAAGAATTCAGGGAAGAGCAGCCGCAGGTTACACTGTGGTTCTCAACCTTTTCACTACTGAGGACCACTTCGTACCCATCAGAATCCTAGGCGGACCACAGCTCTACAGAAGAGTGTGGTCCACACTGCAAACACCCACTTCAGGATGAGTGAAACTCACAGCTAAAAAGATTCTAGAATGGAGCAGTTGGATGCGTTAATTTTCTTCCAGATCCAAGATTAAAATTCATTAGATGTTCGTTTCGCGGACCACAGGTTGAGGATCACTGGCTTAGGGTGTAATGTAATTTGTAAGGAGCATCTTGCAGTAGATGTGCGATGCAACGTAGCTCGACAAACTGGTTGCACTAAAATATATTTTTACAAGACGCGATGAATTCTTGTTAATTTTCTTGAAACTTCTTAGTTTCATGCACTGAAATTTAGTTTGATGAAGTTCTATCTCCCTCCATGTACCTGTTTTTTTGGAAATACTCAGAAACTCACAATTTTAGATTTGTCAAGTGGAAGATATAATCGTGATTATAATAATCGTGATTATAACATCTGATGCATCATGATGGTCAATTTTGATTTATTTATTGTATATTATTGTTCACAGGGTGCTGGAAACCCTAGTGGTTCGACGCAGGGCCCCCAGAGTTTCTACCCTGGAACGCTCCCTCATGGCTACCACCAACCTTTCACCTCCCTGCAGCCAGGAGTCCTGGGACATGGACCTCCGCAGGGTAAATATATCTACAAATAGAATTATTGCCGGAATGCCCTCTGGGTGGGCATATTGCCTAACCTCCCTTGAACAGGGGGACTCAGCAGCCATCCATCATAGAGCATAACGTATTTTCTTGTTACGCCTAAAAATTAAGGTAACTGAATAGGATGTGAATCATATGGACAAGTTAAATCATGTACCACTTGATTTCAAACGTTGAATTGGAACTCGTTTGGTCTTCGAGTTTCAGTTATTTCAAGTTTATTCGTTTCCTATCTGTCATAATTGAAGACCACTTTGTTATTCAAACCACACTGTTCAAATCAGTTTGTTGACGTTTCCATTGATTATTCATTTATTCACTATTGCACTGTATTAATGATGTGTATTATTCATTAATTTCAGGGCATTCACCTCCTCCTCATAGTTTCCACAAAGACGAGCGGTCCGTACGGCAATATAACAAACTGAAAAAGAAACTGGAACAAAAGCAAATGCAACTCCCACTCAACACTACGCCTCCACTATCGCCTAGGAAAGGTAACACTGAGCCAACGAAAGGACAATTCAGTACATTCATTTTGATGTCAGACGAATTAATCAGGGTGTCATTGGTATAAATCAACTACAATGTTCGTTCGCTTATGCCAGTTACGGGTTGGGCCTATTGTTTATACTTTTTCTCTTCCTCTTGTTCACTGTGATGCCCTTTAATGAAGAAGAAAAAACATTTAGAGATGAATTACAGCTCGATTTCGATAGCTCATCATTGAAAATAATAAACCATTGAACCGTATGTTCTCAAATTCGTTCAGGTGTTTTGTGTTATTGAATTCCTACTATCTAAAATGATAGCCGAAATTTGAATTAGGAACTTACTCGGTTCAGCTGTAGTCATCACAGTGTTACTCGGGATTGGGCAAAATCCAATCCGTGGGTTTTTATAGTGAGGAATTACTCTCATATCCTACTCCTTCAATTTCCCTTCTAAGGTCCCCCTAAGCAACATAAATAAAAATTACTTATTATTACCCTCATATTCGCATATTGAAATAACATTCTTTAGTCATTTGAGTTTTTTCAACAATACCTTCAAAATTCCGCTTTTTCAATCAATCAATGACATGTTTATTTGAACAGCATAAACATTTAACAATAAATGGAAGGACCAAGACATGGTACCGCTATGGTACGAGACCGTCAGCGGGGGTTCCGCTACAAATTCATCAACAAATTTTACTACACTTACTTACATGCTTATATACCTGTAGACCATTTTGGAAATATTGTGTAGAACATTTTATAATTAGAGTTGAGCACTTTATCATTTGGCTGAACATCTTGAAATTATACCTTATCATTTATTTCAATTTTAATTACGCTTTTTTTTCTAATACTCAGAACAACAGTTGAAAAGATTTGAAAAGTATTGTTATAAGTACCCATAGGTACTGATGATTCCTTCTGACGTACAAAATAAGAGATTACAAAATAATCATTTTTCTTCTGAATACAACTGTTGTTAAATTACAAATTTAACCTTTTACACGCTTGGGAAAGTACGTCCACTTTCGTTCTGATTGGAATAAATCGTACGTTAGATGTTTTGAGAGTACTCGGTACTCTTCGAGCGGGGCGGTGAATCGGGTCACCGTTCCCGTTTCCTAAGTTGGTCGAAATTACGCATCCAAGTCAAATCTAAAGATGTTATACAAACTTGGGCTCAACGAGGACCTAATATTTTTGTGATGACCATTGACTGGAATGGAAAACTATCCATGGGTTATCTCGATTGCGCTTGTTTTTAGGCCATACCAGATCTTCTTCAGCCTACTGAGGGGAGGGTCTGGGTCACCCCCATGGTTTACTATTTTCCCCATGGTGGGCGCAAAAGTTCCAAACTGGTCCTAATCAGGCGTCCTAGTAGAGCCTCTGTTAAGCCTAGATACCATTGTCGAGGGCTTTGTATTCGTGTTGTCCATCAGAAATCTCTGCAGTGCCAAATCTAGAGCACTGTGGTGGTCAACCTTGCCCAGTGCGCTCAATTACAGCTCGCTTGATCGTGCGAACAGCGTTTTTCTGCTGCCTTTAAATCATTGAATTAAATAAGAACCAACTAATGGAGCAGCAGAAAAACGCTGTTCGCACGGTCAAGCGATCTATATTGAGCGCTCTGGGCAAGGTTGACCACCACAGTGCTCTAGATGTGGCGTCTGTCAGCATCTAATGGCAACCTGTGTTGGAACTTAACACAGATTGCCATTAGACGCCTCTGTTCATTGTTGGATCTAAAGACCAATCAAATGAGACTTTTATGACAGACGCCACATCAGTCGCGATATTTCAACCACTGGACGAACATGTAGACGAGCCCACCACACCCACAGATGGACTCTCCTGCAACCGACAGGTAGAGACTTGACCACACACATAAGCAGGCATACAGACGAAAACAACACCCACATGACATCAACATACAACATTCAAAACAACATAGGAACCCCCTTATTTTGTTGTCCATAATTTGTACGTACATACAATAACTTATTTGTCGTATCCTTATTTTATTTGTCGTATCCTTATCAATGTTGCTAAACAGTGATAATTTGTCTGTACAGAAATTAACGGAAACAGTCGGAAAGGAGTCGGGAGCGTCGGAACTTCGGAAGATGGCGAAGAGAGCAGTAGTCTACAAGACGAAGAGGAGGACAATGCCATGCTCACGGATTTATTAGGAAACATTAAAGCACCACAGGTACACAGTTATTTCTTCAGTATAAAACATTGATAGTGTTTTTTAAACCTACCCCCCCCCCCCCAACAAGTCCGGTGATTTAATACAATAAAAAAAGTACCTTGGACTTTCAAGGTTGCTTTCAGTATATTTCTAGACTTAAGTCGTATCAGAGGAGATTGAAAATTAGGTTTATGATTCTTCTGATAAGACACGTCGATTCCCACGGATTTTTCTTGTTCCAAGGCTAATCACTCTGGTGGAAATCTCCACTCCAACACATATTCCCAACTCAAACATCATCAGTACCATTTCGTCGGCCATTACTGGGGAGACCGTACTGCATCTACTTCGCGCTCGTTAATACAGAAATCTAATAATTTGTTATTCAATACTTCCGTTGAATGTTAATTCAACAAAATATGGCATTCAGTACCTAGTAGAATGAAAGGCGCTGCTTATGACTGATTTCCACAGGATTGGAAATCCTGGATTTCCACAATCATAGGTAGTTGGTGAATTTTCTAATTAGTGTAGTGATTGTTAGATATCTAAATTCGTCCATTATATCTACACTGCCCTGTTAAGGAAAAACGCCTCAACTCGAAATAACGGATTTTACAGAACTCAGCTTCAAAGTTTACCAGTGAAAACTTCCCTCTTGTTCACTGCCAAACAGTCCCGCAACCCAACTTTTCGGTAGGAAATCGATTCATGTTCGGTTAGATCGATGGGTGAGAAGGATCCCTCAAATAATCGTTCTTCCTATTGATTTTAGGAGATTATCGATTATTTCTGGCTGGTTTTTCGAATGTTTGTTAAATTAAAACGCCTCAAATCGAGTTAAGGCGTTTTACCATCGCAAATAGCGGTGGATTTTGTGGAAGGATTTGGATGTAAAACACCTAAACTTGTCGCCAACATTCTGAAATCACTTAAAAGCGTATTATACACTTAATAAAAGCGTATTACACACTTAATAAAAGCGTATTACACACTTATAATGTGTATAATACGCTTTTATTATTACATACGTAAAACGCCTGCCGGGCGCCATTTGAAGGCCTCAGCCCATTATCTAAAGCCAACGATGTTAAGGTAAAACAATGACATCAAAGCATGCTAGTTAAGGCGTTTTTATTCAACAAACATGCAATAGAGGCGTTTTCCCCAACATCAAGCTTATTTGAGATTTCACTCCTACTAATTTCAATCCCGTGTCGATTTTTGAAATTTCCACTCAACCATTAGAATGGTGAGGTTGAATTAAGGTGGGGTACGTAAAATTTCCGACAATTTTGGTGTTGAGGCGTCTTTCATTAACAGGGCAGTACAACCATACGACGTGTCTCAACTTAAATCCGAGACCAATTCTACAACTAATTTACAACAAAACGTGTCTCTTAGACTTTTTTTTAATACACTCTATCATATAGAGTCTATATTATGCCACTTTTTCCACCTAACGACACCAAAGTGCAAATTTTGATATTTTCCGAAAATTTGACGTTGTCTACGGGTAAAACTTGCTTGAAATCTCACCTTTCCGTCGGTGTACTCAACATTAATTAGCGACCTAGTTTACGGGAGAAAATGACATTTGTAATGGTTTGCTAAGTTATTTCCTTCCCGTGTTTTTTATTCCTCCGCTGAGAGCTTAGCCGACTCTGTGAAAGCAGATCAGGCTATCCCTCTGGGGCGGGCGTAATTGCCTAACCTCCCCGGGTTGCAGGGTAACTCAGCAAACCATTCATTACACATTTTAATGCAAAAAACGGGAAATTTGTCAGCAAAATCGTTGTTTGCTTTTACGATAGCATTAAATTTTCCACCACAATCGACTGAAGGGTTTTCATTCCAAAGTCATTTGATGAGTCAAATTATGAATAATAATTTTTTTAATAATAGGTAAGTAATAGATAATAACTAATTTTTAATTTGTAATTGTACCTACCTTTTAGTAAAACCAACTTCACGGTGAAGTTGATTCCTCTCATTTCTATTTCGGTTCTCCAAATAAATTATGGGTTTTTTGCAGGTTAGTGAAGTTACGAGTAGAACGGCTCTGGTCCAATGGTCTGCACCCCAAGTGGAAAACCCTCAGGACCTCAGCTACGAAGTTTTGCTCAGTGATCGGGGCAAGGAAGGGAAGTACAAGTCCATCTACTCGGGGGAGGCCCTTTCTTGCAGGTAAACACATGTCTCTTTACACATCAAGATTCCACATTATCTATCATGAACGTAAATGCCACGAGTTTTGTACCACGAACCGTCAAAATGCCAGAATTTCTCCCTGTAAACTTCTCTGTTATAAGGTTTCGGACTTTTCCCATCATTTTACTGCTCAGATTGTGTTTTTTTTTTTTTTTTTAAATATATAGAGCAAAGAAAAAAACCAAATCAATTTTCAGATTTGCCATTGGTTCATTAAACGGCAAATTGCAAGGTGAAAGAGCTTCTAGAGTTATACGTAGGCATTTCCAATTTGCCGTTTGGTGAACGAATGACAAATCTGAAATCATGTTGTGAACCTACTGAGGGTGAAATTATTCCAATTCCAAAGAGTACAACTGGTTGAAGGTTCCTTGTGCAAGGTTTCCTTGTTTTAGCATAATATTGGTACGATTAATCATTTTCTACTAATCTTTTTGCTCGAGTGAACAGGCATCAGTTAGAATTCCCTGTTATGATTGTGAGTGAAAATGTTATCGGTTCCTTCGTTATTGTTAATGTTAACAGTATCCCCAATAGTCCAGGAGCTATGTATATTTTCTATCTTGACTCAATTCCAAGGTTAACGAAAATTTGAGGGATTCTTAAGGGATAGTAGAGGGTATGTTTGCTGAGTTTTCGAACACGAGGGCCATGAGATTTCCGGGGGAGCGAAAAAACCGTGATTGGTTGTTATAACAGTCCAAAAAAAGGTGTTATTTGGGAGGTGTTCATGACCCCCCCCCCCCCCCCCTCTAGAGCCAAAAATTGACAATAGATTGAACTTGCCTGTTCGAAGCTTAGTGCTCCATGACCACAAACGTTTTGGAAGAATATCTCGATTTTCAAGACAGGAACAACTCCCAAATTTCGAGGGATTGAACGTTGTCTATCAAATTCAATCCACATGTCTATGGAATAAATGAAAAATACTGGAAATCAATCAAATCAGCTTGAACAATGCTGGAATTTCCGTAGCGGATTCAAGGGGTTCATGGACCCCTGAGAGCCAAAAATCGGCATTATAGTTGTTGCTTGGGCTTAGTCCAACCTTATTGCACGTTTTTTCATATTAGATGTCATATTAGAATAAGAATGAGTTATAGCCTCATTTTGACCAAAATGGATGATACGCGGTGTGGTACTTAGGCGACGATATGCCATAGAAAGAATTAACTTTGTCTGTCCATAACATTATTAAGAATTAACTTTGTCTGTCTATAACATAATTCAATCTATAACATATTATGTCCATATAAGTTAGGTTGGGTTACGAACCTCATGCAACACCCCCCCATCAAAGTCAGTATCCGGCCCTGACGAGTATCCTTCCAGATGAGTGACCTCCCCATGCCCAGTTAAGTCAGTTGTGAAGTTAAATGAAATGTATGCATCATCTGTTTCCTTGTTCAGGATTGAGGACTTGAGGCCAGGAACGGAGTACTCGGTGTGCGTGAGTGCGCGCCTTGAAAACGCCAACGCCAACGGATGCGCCAGTGAGCCAACTCAGCTGGTCACCCCGGCCTGCAGACCTGACCCTCCCCCAGCCCCTAAATTATCTCATAGGACCAGGAATTCATTGACTTTGAAGTAAGAATCACATACTAGAAATTCTAAGGAATTTCTTCATGTTTAGAGAAGTCGATATGGGCTTGTCGTTGGCTTGGACCCTTCTGGCTGAGCCATGTAGCATCGAATTTAGGTGGATTTATAGTCTTATTACATTGACATACTTCTGGATAAATATTCAGAAATTTTGTATACTTGAATTCAGATATTTTAATACTCAGACATCAGATATTCAATAGACTGGTGTGATTCTATGTATTGCAAGTTATCAACAAATAACTTCATATCACGACTATTACTAAGTAAATAAGTTGTTCAGTTTTATTTAATACGACGCACAGTGGGGCCAAAGTGCTGAAAACGTGGGGGAAATTCAAAAATTGTTAATCGCATCTAGTCGATTGATTTTTTTGATTTCGACTTTTATAGGAAGAAGGTCTGGAGAGACGATCAAAGTTGGGGTTTAGGCGTTTTTGCAAGAATTTGAGTTTCAGTGTTTTCGTTCGGGAGAGCTGAGTGTGATAGATGATGTATAAAACAACGACTGAACCTCATTCATACTAATGTACTAAGACAGGAAAATCTGCTTTCACAATGTTAATTCGTTCATTTCAAATTTTTGATAACTCCTGTAGACCTTGAAATTGTAGACCTCGAAACCTGTGAAATTGGAAACAGCTGTCAAAATAGTGCGTGATTGAGCGTGGTTAAGGTCGGATTCCATTTGGGAGGTGTTCTGTGGGTTCCCTAAAATACGATTTTTTAAAATCGTGCGCAAACGTGATCCAGGCGTGATTCAAAGAATTTTTATGGTTTTGTACGTGATGCAGGCGTAAAATAATTTAAAGAAATAGCATTCTATGACTTTTAATGGGGTGATCATAATCCATCATCCTGTTGGTAATTGGTAAGTTGTCAATTTAGCATATGAAAACATTGTTAAGGCCTCAGCAGAGGTCATTCTCTAAAGTTCATTTGATGGACAAGTAGAAGAAGTCTCAACAGAACCCCGACTTTGTTTGACCTCTTAATTCTCAGATGTTATCCTAGAACTTTTTAGGATGCTTAGGTATAAAATTTTCGGCCGAAACCAAAACCGAGGCCGACATTAGGTTTAAGGTAAAAATCCAATTTTGGTCGGTTCATACTCTTCTATGATCTGAGAATTAAGTAGTTAAGTAAGCTAATAAGGGGTATTTGAATATACATTGGTGCTAAGTTGAGTTCAAAGGGTAGTAAGTACGTAGATTAGCTCCGTGTAGCCCTGCAATCATGACAGTGTTTATTTTGCCTTGGCAAAGGCTTAAGATTTAATGAATATTCATCTCTTGATCAGGTGGTTGGCGGCTCAGGACAATGGAGCGCATATTGACCATTACGTCGTTGAATGGGACGTTGACGGGACGTTTGCAGAGGTGACGAGGAGTAAAGCGAAACAGGCTCATATCGCCAAGCTTCAGCCCGCCACTGCCTACATCTTCCGGGTCGCTGCTGTCAACCAATTTGGAAAGAGGTCGGTATTATTTGTAGAAGTACCGAAATTAGGTAGGGTAAGGGGCCCAGTAGTTGGACACTCAAGCAGCTTTTCCCCCAATAAGCCTCCCTCAATACAGACCTTTCGCTAAAATCGCAAGTTCTTGTGTTCACATATACACAGCGATTCTGTACGAAGAGAATGGCGAGAGAAATTTGTTGATTCATCAAACAATGGATTTTTAATCGGTTTCTCAAGTCATTTCATGATTGTGGCCCAGTAGTTGGACAGTTGGTCCTAATGTTGGACAGTAATGGCCCAGTAGATGGGCGCTCCTTTTCTTCACAATATAAAACCCAAATTCATTGGTAACTCCATGTTACCTTCCCAATTAAACTGTAAGGCGTAAGGAGAATGTTACTTCGAAAAAATGAATGAAACGCTCATATCTTGTGAAAGACAACTTACTTATATTAAAAATTTCAGTCAAAATGTATTGGAGATATTGCTAAACAAGACAAGGCTCCTTTGAGCAAATTATACCCCGTTGAACCAGAATTGAGCCATTTAATGATGTCGTTCTTGGAGACACAAGCACCGGATCTAGTAACTGCTTCTCTTGTCCTTTTTGGCACTTCTGGGGGGTGCCTCTTTAGAGAGGCTCTGTCATTTCCTTCTAGGTAGGCCGTTGATGAAAGAGTTAGGACGTGGATTTACTTGAACAATTATCCAATATGGGAGCATGTCTTCCACATCTGACAAAACCCCTTTAGCAGTTGAAAATTGAGGTTTGTTCCTGAAAGCATTGAGTCAGTTGAGGCCGTGCAAAGGCTCATGCCTTTATCTATCGCTTCAAAAGCTCTTCTCACTGTTTCTTGTCATAACTTTTTTGTTTTCTTCATCCCTCCGTTTTTACTCTTTTTATTATTGTCATCAATTCCTGAATGAGTCTTTTTGGGACCCACGTTCAACCTAAAATAAGAAATCCTGCTATTGTGATAAACCATCATCTTGTATATAAAATATATCTATACTAAATTATTATAATAATCAGCCTCCTCAACGTGTCCAACAACTGGCCCACCGTAAAAACGGTTAGACACCCAGTGGTTAGACAGCTGGCGTCCAATCAATTGGGCCAAACCTAGTTGAGCTGATCCAGTTGGACCTGGTAGTTTTAACGTTATTATTCAATTTTTTCACTAATAATTGAACTGACGCTCTTCAAAATAGCTCATGATTACAAAGCAACCAAACATTAATACATTAAATGATGCCTGGTAACCTAAAAAAAAAAAGAAACCTTATGAATGCAACTATGTTTACTTACCAAAACCACAGTGACGACAGACTCAGCTTACCAATTCACTTTCAAACAAGTTGACAACTTGAAGTTGTGAACTGATAAACGAAATCTGAGATGTTCCACTGTGGTTTTCAGTAATGAGAATAAATACTAAACTTTGACACAGGAGGTGAAACAGGCTGCAAAACGACTATATATATCCTTATCTAAAAACGGAAATGCACCCTACTGTCCAACTACTGGGCCCTGTCCCACTACTGGGCCCTCTACCTTATGTGTGGTATTGCAGTTCACACAGATTTGAGAGTGTCTAATCGTAATATTGCGGAATGTTTAGTGATTATTCACCGACGGTTGAGTACCACACGTGCGACTCACCGCCGCCTCAACCTCAACCCCCTTCACTGGTGCATGGGACTCCTAGCAGTCTGACGCTCCAGTGGCAGTCCAGACCTCAGGACGACGAATTTACTCTTCAAATGGAGGATTCGGAATCCCGCCACGGCTACCTCCCTGTCTACAATGGAAAGGACACCCTCCACGTCTGCCAAGGCCTTCGCCGGAACACCTCCTACAAGTTCCGGGTAAGTTATTGGTGTAAATATGAATAAAATAGAGGGTTTTCTATAATTTATCAAGTTTCTCAAATCTGGCCTGTCAGAGCGGACTCCCACTCTTGAACATACATCTCAACCAGTTCGCTATGAATCACAATATCATCAATGACTTGCAATCTGCCTACAAAACTCATTATAGTACCGAGCTGCGCTCATTCGCGTCTTTGATGATGTGAGAAGAGCCATGTATAACCGAATGGTAACCATATAATATATTATGTCGGGATTGATTTTAGCCGTGCGTTTGACCTCTTGAAACATGACATTTTGCTTGCGATTGTGAATTCATTAGGTCTACCGCACGATATCATTGCCCTATTTGCCTCGTATTTGATCGGACGCTCGCAAAGCACAAAAGCCCCTGACGGTACGCTCTCGTCTTGGCGAGATGTCGTTATTGGTACGCTCCAAGGGTCCGTTTCAAGCGGCTTGATTTTTTTCAATTTTCATAAATTCATGCTTAAACGTCATCCAAAGTTGTAAAATTTACAAAATTTAATTTTGTATTTATGCAGATGACTTGCAATTGTATCTTTCGTGCAAAGTCGAAGATGAAGAGGAAGCAATTAGCACAGTCAACTCTGACCTTGCCCAACTTTACTCATGGTGCTCTGACCATCGTATGCTCACGAACGCCAATAAGAGTAAGGCCATGATATTGGGCAACCCCAAGTTGGCGAAAATTCGTGACAGTCCATCCCTCCGATCTTAATCGGGGACTCCTCACATGAAATAGTCACGGAGTTCAAAAATTTAGGCATAATGATGACGGATACCCTCAATTGGAAAGTTCAGGTCTCCGAGACCTCTAAGAAAATGTTCAAAAGCCTTTATCATCTAAGACGACTAGCCATCGATTTTCCACGGCACGTAAGAGCCCAATTCGCTTAACCGTTGCTCGTTCCATATTTCGAGTATGCTTCACTTGCATACTGCGACTTAAACAGTGAACAGATGGATTCATTACAAAAAGGTCTGAACTCTGATGTCCGGTTCGTTATTCGGTTGCGAATAGACGTTCATGTTACTCCATATTATATAAAACTGGGCTGGCTCAACATTCTTGAAAGGAAGAAATTTTCAATCGCAACTATGCTTTTTAAACTGTTGAAATTCCGTAAGCCGTCATATCTTTACAACGAATACCAATTTCTTGGCCACAAACATACCGTATCAACTCGTAATGCAGCATCCACCCTCAAAATTCCACACCATAATACCATCTTATTTAGCAAATCAATCTATAAAACTGATCAATAATAATGTAGAGTTATTCGATTTATCAAAATCTGTAATAGCTTTAAGAGTATGTACCTATAAGAAAATCTTGTAAAAGCCTACGAAGTTTGACTGTGTTTTTGCTTATTGAAGTGATGAGAAGTGTGTACTTTATTTTATTAGTGTATTTTCATCGCATTACTATTCATTACTACTTAATCGATGTCTAAACTCGATAGCTCAAGGATTATTGTTAATTTGTACAGGGATGGAGTAAGAGAGGACCATAATGGTCCTATCCTTACCCTGTTTGTTTTAAATAAAAGCCGTCAATCAATCAATCTTCCTCTCATATCATTCTGTGATCTTCCAGATAAAATCTCAGAACGACGACGGGCCTTCCAAATGGTCTGAGGAAGTGACCTATACAACGCACCCTGGACGTCCCGGACCCCCCAGTCGCCCCCAGCTCAAAGGGAAGATGCACCTTCATTCTTTCCGCCTCCGGTGGGACCCTCCAATGGACAGAGGAGGCTCTGTCATAAACGGCTACACCCTTGAAATCATGAAATATAAGGACGCAAGTGGAGGTGAGCTTTAATGAAAAAGTCCTCGGTGACTTTTGGAATAGTTCAATCTTAATGATTGTTTTGGGAGGCTTACTATAAGTGAATCACCTCGACCTAATTAGATCTATTGTGCCCTCCTTGTAATTAGAGCTCCTTTGTGAACTCCAGTGATTTTACCAACTTCCAGAGGGTATTAAGATTCCCCGTATAGTTTTCTTGGTCAGGTTTTTCATTACCCGAGGTCAGGAACCGGGACCTGGCCAGTCCCTCGCAGTGACAGGACGTGCTCTGGCAGAACCGGCACTCTCTGTCCTCGGCCACACAGATCCTACAGACATGCTTTTAGAGTTGGCAGTGTCCAGTAATAAGCCCATCGTTATCCTCAACCTGGTGCAGCTGAGGTTGAGATGGTCTGCGGTGGCTGCATGGGGCGGTTCTTTCATGACTTTTTTCACATGCCTCTGGCCTGTGAATCTATTCCATGAGGCTTGAGATCCTGATAGCAGCCACTCTTTTACCTTGCTCTTCCTGAGGCTTAAGGATACCCCACAATGGAGTTCAGGTCCGATGATGTAGGTCTCAGACCCTTTTATCCGCCTCTTCATTCCCCTACAGTCCTGAATGCCCCAGCACATTTACCAAGGTGACATTATTCCCGTCCAGGGCATTCTTGCAGTCCATCACAATCCGGAGGGCTAATGCCTTCAATGGGCTATATTAGGTTTATCTCTATGATTTCTATACTTACCACAGTGCTTTATGGCGATCGTATCGGCCTGAAACACTGTTGTTATCTTGAAAAAACTCCTCAAATTCTTGACACAACGGTTTATTATCTTCCTTGTGCAGATCACCCTTCTGTCTATACCAGACTGTGTTGCAAATCGGCACCATACCATATTCTCACCGTACTCATACCATTTCTTTCCTATCATACCGTACTGTACTATACTAAATCATACATACAATAATATACCATACCATACTCATACCATGTCGTACCAAAATTCGTTTTGAACCCCTTCCCCTTGACCTAGGGCTATGAAAAGTTTCGAGGACCATTGTGGGGTTGGTCGAAACCCATAAAAAAAATTTCGTAATTTTAACTCAACGCTAACTGGGCAAAGTGCCGCGGACGGCGTACGGCGGACGGACGGATTTGTTTTTATTCGATTTTCTGAATCTACGTATCTTGAAACGTAAACCACCAAATTTTGAGGGGGGGTTAAAATTTTGAGGGGGGTTAAAAATTTTGAGGGGGGGTTAAAATCGAAGATAATAAACCAAAATGAAGTACGCGGAGTGGGTGTGGGAGGGGGCACAGAGACATAAAAGGTCTCGTCGTATGACGCACTAGTTGGCCTCCAGCCAGCCGTATTACGTCATACGCTCGTGCGTCATAGGCTCTGACGCACTAGTTGGTCCCCTGCCAGCCGTCTTACGTCATACGCTCGTGCGTCATAGGCTCTGACGCACTAGTTAGCCTCCTGCCAGCCAACTTACGTCATACGCTCGTGCGTCATGGGCTCTGACGCACTAGTTAACCTCCTGCCAGCCGTCTTACGTCATACGCTCGTGCGTCATAGGCTCTGACGTACTTGTTGGCCTCCTGCGAGCCGTCTTACGTCATAGGCTCTGACGTACTTGTTGGCCTCCTGCCAGCCGTCTTACGTCATACGCTCGTGCGTCATAGGCTCTGACGTACTTGTTGGCCTCCTGCCAGCCGCCTTACGTCATACGCTCGTGCGTCATAGGCTCTGACGTAATGGCCCGCCGGTCGCTTGTGTTCTGACGTGATCTGAGGGAAAGGGTGAATCAAGGGAACAAATTTTTCCTGTTTCAGTTTATGTGCCAAAGCAAAGACATGAAAATGTCAAAAAAATATGTAAATAGGTACCTAAGCCCAACTGTAATGTCAATTTTCTGACAATGAGTTTTCGACTATAGTTTTCATACCTTTTTACTTAAGTACTTATTGCAATTTGAGACTGATAATGAGCTGTTTGCAAATAAAAATTCTGATAACTACTTTATTACATCTTATTAATCTATTTTCAAGTTCCGATTCACAGTTGAATGTATTTTATTTACATTGTGGGGTTGGTCGAAACCCATAAAAAAAATTTCATAATTTTAACTCAACGCTAACTGGGCAAAGTGCCGCGGACGGCGTACGGCGGACGGACGGATTTTTTTTTATTCGATTTTCTGAATCTACGTATCTTGAAACGTAAACCAACAAATTTTGAGGGGGGGTTAAAAAATTTTTTTCTTTGGGCGATTCCAATGGTTCATTATCAAAGATAATAAACCAAAAACCTGGCCAGAAGTCTTGAGCCTGAAAGCTAAACCCTGAGGAACGTAGAATACGTTTCATCGTTACAGTGGAAGTTAAATAAAAACACGTTTTTACGTTTCATTAATTAATGAAAATATAAAAGTTAAAATTCTTATTATTCATTTTTCGTAGACGTAGGTAACAGCTATTACTGTTTATGATAGTTGAACTCCTTCAGGAAAGCACTCGTTGGGAACTACCCCTTCTCTCAGCACATATCTTCGGCGGGTGTTTTGCACTTACCCGTTTGCTTGGCCCAGAAGTTGAAGGGCAGGTTCAGATTCTGACATCGTAATCACTAGAGCAGATATTTGCTTGTTGTTGATATACGTACACGTATATGATCAAACGTAGTTACCTCAAGTGCTAGTCATCTTATTACCCTACTGGATGCTTCTCTTGATCATTAAATTGTGAACAAAACGTGAGAACTGTTATACCCATAGCTCTGCTATTCCTGCAGTCACAGAGTGATGGTGAGTGACGGATCCGATGAGAGGTGAACGATTCAAGTGGGTTAGAAAGGGAAGAAGGCGAAAATAGAACCACAGTCATGCACCATGGCTGTAAGAGCGAATTTTCGAAGAAATAACTCGTTTTATGTAAAATGTCTCCATTTTACTGTTTTAAAAACCAATTTTGTTGATATATATTTCAATGCTAACACGATGGTGAAGTCAGGATTGCGATATCTCATTCCATTATCAGATTAGAGCAGATGATCCGTGAAGAACATCGCAAAAACACCCACGTTTCTTCATCTTCAAAGTGCTCCAGTTTGAGAACGGAATAAGATATCGCAATTCTGACGCCATCCGTGTTCAGTGTAAAAACACCCTTTAAAATGAGATGTCACTTGTCAGACTGTTTCATTTTGGGAGTTTATGGGTAATTTAACCCCTCTAAAGCCCCCCAAAACCCCCCTTAGAGTGGCCCGACTTTGCCCAACTAAGATCATTTCGATTGCCAGGATGGATTTTTTTGCAAACTTAATGATATAGAACGGATTTTGGTATGAAAAACTTTCGGAAATTTGAGTTTTAAAAATTTTTGACAATAGCTTCATTTTCTTCGAAACAACGGAGTCGTATGTGAATATGACCAGAAAGTTTTCGTGGCGGTTTGTTTCATGGGTATTAATACGAAAATTAGGGTTAGTGGCTTTTTAACGTAGAATACGTTTTTACTAGAGACCTATTTGCAAAAAAAAAAAAAAAAAAAATACCCATAAGTAATTACTAGGAGAATTATTATAGTCGAAATCACCTTAATATCATATCAATTAGGTTGATTGGTGTACGTCAACTTCCATGTACCTACCAGGCCTTATCTCGACTAAGTGGGTACTTTTCCCGGATTATTTCAAATTGAGTTGTCCATAGAGAGGTTTCAACTAGGGATGCAAATAAATGATCCATTAATCGGAATTTTAATTAATTTTAATCGATGTATATGTACATATTAATTTGTATTAATCGATTATTGTATTAATAGATTATTTTGTACTTATCGATTAAGGTTAATCGGTTTTTGAATACATCAGGATTTTGAAATAGTTTCCCCTAAGCATAAATATTCCATGGAGGTAGCAACAATAACGACGACGATTTGTCTTCCACCAGGTCTTGGTTTTTTGCCCTCTACTTACATACAAGTATGTTTGATACTTTCATCGGTTCTATTGAGGTACATCTTCAATTTATAATAAAATTCCTACCTTACTAGAGAAAAAATAATATGCCATAGCTAACCAAGGAGCCCCTTAGCTGATCCTGTGCCTATTTTGCTGTAAGAAGTAACTCCTAAGGAGGCCACATACCAAATTACCGCTTCATAAAGTGAATAGCAAAGAAATTAGCTTTAGGGGCCACTCAGCTGGACCTGGGCTGCGTCAAGTTGAAGTCCTGAGGAGACTACATATCCAATTTCAAGTTCCTACCACCGCGGAAATTGCACCAAAAAACGTCACATTTTTTTTTGTATCACGCCAATTTTGGAACGACCCCCAGCCATAAGACATGTCTAAAATATTACATGCAATTATATTCATTTTGCATTCCCTTATCTTCATTAGCCTTAAAATTTAACAATAGTTACCCACAGACCAAGAAAGCCATCAGATTTTTAGTGAGTGAGAAAGCAAATGATTATGCGGTTGAAACTAGTACTAATATAACAATCGATTATTCAATACCGATTAATTGGTCACATCGAATATTAGCTTAAGATTAACAAATTGAAATTATAATCAATTATTTGATCCCGATGTTGCATCCCTAGTTTCGACGCCAAATCTAATGTCTATAAGATACGAGTAGATCTATATCAGGAATTTGATTACATGGTCAAGGAATGTGTTGATTTCATATTATGTTGTCTTTCAATTGCAGTATTTGAAGTGGCTTATCAAGGACCTAACCCCATGTGCACGATTGAGCGGCTCGAGCCTGGAACCGCTTACCAAGTTCGAGTGAACTGCGAAGGCCCTGGAGGTCTCAGTGACTATTCCGAATCTGCCCTCCTCGCCACGGAGCCCGTATGTCCCGGCCTTTGTCAGGCACCCAGGCTCCACGGCAAACCGAAACCCCACTCTATTTCTATCAAATGGAGTAAGTAATGTTGTCTCTCGCACAGATTTTCTCCACCCGCAGTTTTAACGGCTCATGGCCAGGAGCTCGACGTTTTAGCAGTTGTCTATCAAATTAGTCAGATTTTTGCTGTGTTGCTGCAGTCGGATGTTTTCGTTCAATCAGACTCAACAAAACTTCTAAGGTGCTGTTTCCGAGCTCGTGATCTATACTGCCCCCGTAACGAAGAACGTCTTAAGTCCATTTTTTTCAGTTTTTGAGTTAAGGACGTGGTCTGGTAGAGCTCGACTAGACAAGGTTAGAACGTCCTACATTTAGTAGAAAGCAGTGAAAAAACGCTTTGTCTTAAGTCCATTGCCACCACTTTGCTGTCTAATGATATAATACTACGCTAGATCGTCCTACGTCCGACTTTAGCCCTCGAGGCAGGACGCTTTAACTTAATATTTTCCACTTAGGACACTCTAGAATTGCGAAAGACAGGAGGGATAACTTAATTATACAAAGTTGAAGGCAGTTATTTTAGATTGTGGAAATCGTCTTCATTTTAGGGAGTCATTGCAAGTCATCAATGAAAAAGAGTCCCTCGATAATAATAGTATTTTTAAACTGAATTTGACGAACTTTTCCCTGTAGATAGGACGTTCTAACCTGATACCATATACGTTCAAGTCTTCCGATGTAGTGCATACTAGGTTAGACCGTCCTACGTCCGTATCATTGCGCTAAAATTGATCATTATCGTCAAGGTAATTAATTGCATGGTTGAACAGTATGTGGATAAGTTGGGGGAATAGATATGAGACAGGATCAAAGAAGTTGGGCTTGAATTAATTGAACTGGGTGGATGGCAGAAGAAATCTCACTTAACCTCGTTTTTCTCGGTCTTCCTTACGGGGGCAGTATAGGTTCTGGACTCACAGAGTCAAATAAGCTCTCGGATCTGAATCGTCTTTCTGAGTCGGGGATTTATCAGCGAAACTCGAAGATCTATAAGTCCTAGCCCTATTTGTGTCTAGAATAAATATCGATAAATAGCAATATGTAAATATCGAGAGAATCGTATGTGTTCCAATGTTGGCATTGGGTGACCGCCCGGGCTGTCACCAGTGTCAGTCAGTGGGTTTGTCCGCAGTATCGTTAGTCCTTTACTCGGGAAGCCAATTTTTAGACTCCGGAATCGAACAGGACCGTTAGACTTCAGTGTCTAGTTGAGTTCTGGACTTCGTTAACGCCCTGACTCGGAAAGTCATTTAAAAGACTCCAGAGTCTAAAACTGTTTAAAGTCCAGAACTTCGTTAAATCCCGAGCTCGGAAATCGCACCTAAAGGTTTCCTCTGAGCTCTCAATTAGTAGGCTTTAATTAAAAACACTGAATGTGCCTGGTGATAAGCCATGTTTTTCCCTTTCTCTGATTGTACTCGTGAAATGATCTTTGAGTTTCATGATTTTCTATTTTCCCAGGTTACCCCGATACTGATGGTGGTTCACCTGTAACGGAAATGGAAGTGGGCGTCAAGAGATTAGAAGTGGATGAAGAAATTGTAACGGCCTATAGGGGACGAGAGACTGAATGTACTGTAAGCGACCTGATTCCTGCCCAGATTTATGCCTTCATGGTCCGGGCTTCCAACAAGGTGAGTCTGATGTTACTTTCATGTAGAAATACAGCATTACATAATGGGCTAACCGTTTTAGAATGTCTGTATTTTTGTTTGTTTGCCCTGTCTGGCAAAACTATCGTTCTGGTGTTGTGAACAGTAGGGATGTATAAAAAATATCGGGATACTTTTTCTCTTTTTGGTATCGACATTGATACTTTTTTCAAGTATCTTCTCTTACTTCCAGTAAGTGGGGAAAATAATGTTACAGACAGCTTGGTGATCCCTCTGATAAATTTACTTCAAGGTAAAATTCAAAAGGGGCGGCCTAAAAGTCCAATTGGAGTCGATCTAAAAGCAATTCTCGTCAAGGGTAGGTACAAGATCGATTCGATCCACTGGAGAAAAACAAATTTGACCCCCGATTCAGGAAGGTCCATTTTTCTTCTCATAGTGAGCTACACAGTGCAGGAACTGTCTGAGGAAATCAGGGATGAGCATAAGAAAAGAGGGGCCCGTTTTCCCGATAATACGGCCACGTCGTCGGCCTGTAGTGGTCAAGAGGATGTTTGGTCGTCTCATGACAGCCTTGTTCCGGAAGCTATGGCAGCCCCCGCGGTAGAGTAGTACCAAACGAAATGAAACAGTATGTCGACCAACCAATCGCTCCCAGGTCTTCTGATCCCATAAAAGTCTGGCTTCAATCCCAGTACTACACTCCTGCCCTTCCAACTTTGGCTCTCAAATATTAAATAACCCCCGCTTCGTCAGTTTCATCAGAGAGAGTGGCGTCAACCATCAACCTTACTGTTCTGGACAGTAGGAGCCGCATAACTACAGAACATGTCAAGCAGAGGGTTGTTGGCAACCATTAACGAGAAATGGAGAGTGAAGTGGCAGCAAGGCCTACTTCCTCAAATGGGGCTGAACAACATGGCCTACCTGAGATAGGGCTGGTCAACATGGCCTAACTCAAATGACATTTTTGGGCATATTGACTTTTTTTTCATTCAGCGGGATTCAAATGAAAATTAATTAAAATTATTCATCATCACGTAAGTTGTCTGTGTAATATATTGGCACCCAGAAGTGTCTATAGTTGCAAACATTCACGTATATGTTCCCAAATGTTAAAAATAAACAGTTTATTGCGTCTCCTGTTAAATTTACAAAAAAAAACAACACTTAGGCCATGTTGTACAGCATCATTTGAGGTACCTAAGCCATGTTGACCAGCCCTATCTCAGGTAGGCCATGTTGTTCAGCTCCATTTGAGGTAGGCCTTGTTGCCACTTTACCCTCGAAATATTGGTTGAAGTGACTCCTAACAAAAAGTGCGACCAACCTAATAAAGGTTTTTAAATTTAAATTGTTCAAGTTCTTTTCAAATAAATTTTTTTAAATAAAGTAAAAAATTTGGAACTTTTCTACTTTTGAGTTTGTAAAAAATATCGATACTTGAATGTATCGATACTTTTTCAAAGTATCAGCCTGATACTCTTTGATACATTGAAAAGTAAAGTTAATGTTTCGTGTAAAAAGAGAGAACGCTTTCCAAGCTTTCGGCTTTATTAAGCCATGTTCAGGGCTGTAACACAGAACGACAACCTGCTGTGAGGTCTGACCGTTGTCGGTATGAAACAACACTTTCTATAACCTCTCCGTAAGGTTATTTGTGCTGAGAAAGCAAAATAAACCTGACGAGTGGTTGACTGAAAGAAGTAGAGACTGGAAATCCTGAGGAAATCCCAAGCTGAGGGTGGTTTCTTCAACCAGGAATGATCTTGTTCGAACATGCCGAAAGGAAGTCGTGAGTTGGGCCCAACCTAATGTTCTAATTTGGTACCCAGATTCAAAGTGAGCAACACCGGGACGCCTTCCAATAGCTTTAGCAGAGAGATCAAGCATTTTCGAACGCAGGAACTAAAAGAAACGGTGGAAAAAGATGCATGCATCCCCCAAAAGACAATGAAGGACTAAAATTTAGTCCTTCATTGTCTTTTGGGGGATGCATGCATATTTAATATTTCTAGCTCAGTGCTTCAGGAAAATCTTGTTGAAACATGTTCATATCGGCATGATTAGACACGTTCGTCGTTTGACCACCCATCGACATTTCGCTGGTTTTAATAATCGTTTTTTAATCTGTTAGCATCAATTCATTCTAAAATCACGATGCATATAAGTGAAAACCTATACTTTTATGCATTTGTAAATGCTATTTACTAGAGGTATGACCTTTTGGAAATTACAAAATTTTTTTGAAAAATATTGGGGGGAAAAACCAAGAAAAGGATTTTCCCCCTAAATTTCGAAACTTTAAGCTCCTACTGACAATCTTTGAAAATTTGAGGCCTTCCATTTAAGCCTGGTTTCCACTGAGCGCGCATCGTTCGCGAACGTTTGCAGTTGTTCGCAAACTGGTAAACGCCGCGCAAAACGTTCGCGAACGCGTAGAGAAGGGTACTGTTTCCACCGCCCGCGCACGGCCAAACTATCAGTTGTTCTCGAGCATTCGCGAGTGATCCGAGTAATTCGTTTCAATTTCGAAATCAATAAAAACCCAAGAAAATAGTAAGTAACGTTTCAAATCGTTCAAAATGCTGGATACTATTGGATACTAAGTTCGGACTTAGTATCCGAACTCTCCGAACTTAGTATCCAATAGTATCCAGCATTTTGAACGATTTGAAATGTTACTTACTATTTTCTTGGGTTTTTATTGATTTCGAAATTGAAATTGAAATTGAAAAAAATTGTATTGTACATAGGACTAGTCCCTCATAGTGTACATCAAATGACTTAGGATTAATGACGTTATAAAAATACAATAAAATATAGAAAAAAAGAAGGAAGGAAGGACTTCTGCCATAAATATCGGAATATCGAAGTAGGAAGTATTGATGTTTGATTCCCGATAAATATCAAGTATCGACATCAGGTTCTGATACTATCGACCATCGATATATCGATATTTTATCGTCGATATCCCATCCCTTCTAGAACCATCTAGAACTGGAAGAACCCCCCAACCCTTTTGAGGAAGAACAAAATTCGTCGCGAACGAAAGAACATGCGCGTGGGCATGTTTCCACTGGGCGCTCAACGAATGCAAATCCCTTTGATGATTCGCGGAAAAACCGACAGCCGTCGGATCAACCCCGCGCACGAACGAACAGTGTTTGGGAACAATGTTCGGCGCGGGTGAGTGTTTCAACTGCACGCGCATCACGATCGCAAACGTTTGCAAACCCTGTTCGCGAACGATGCGCGCTCAGTGGAAACCAGGCTCTACGGGTAAATGTCACAATTTAAGCCCTGGGGAGCACGACGTTTCGAGAAAAAAGTTTTTGTCCCATCCTAACGTATAGCCACGAAGTCATAAAGAATAGTGAACCTTTACGAGGATTTTGAAGGGTTTTCTCCAAAAATGACGTATGTTTATAGATTGGCTTTATATGTGAGTAAGTCCCTCGGTTTATTCAAGAAGAGAAGTGAAGTTGAACGCACAAAGTATTTTATCAATAGCACGCCCAAGCAATGACGTTTACACCTGGCAGTTGCCTTACCTCAAGCTAAGCTGGGAGAGAAACTAGCCTGGACAGGTCACTTAGCTTAGAAAAATAAAGTTTACTTATTAGGGACAAATTCTTATGTGTGCCGTACTAAGGGATGTACCTGCCTTATTTGAAGATTTGATGTTTCTGTTTTTCAGGTTGGGCCTGGAGCCTGGTCGCCTCCTTTAGAAGTAACCTCAGGTAGTTGTGCTCCTTCCCGTCCTGCCGCCCCCGTCGTGACACATCTGCCTGGTGGAGTCACATGTTCCTGGGCACCCCCAGCTGCCAATGGGTCCCAGATAACCCTCTACGTCCTCCAGATGTCCACGCCCCCTTGTGATACCTACAACTCTGTCTACACTGGTCCCTCCACCCATTGCGAAGTCAAACCAGTACCTCCTGCTACCCTTTGTGTCTTTAGGGTTCAGGTACATTAACATTTAATTGATCAGTAATTTTAATCAATATACCAGCAGTTTCCATTCTAGCTTTGTTATTTTGTCGATGATTTATGCGTGTTTGACCTGTCTATTATTCTGAAACTATTTAAATTTCCAGGCTACCAATAGTATAGGCTGCAGCGATTGGTCGGAGTTAGGCACGATAGTGACGAACCCTGGAGCACCTGGTGCCGTACCCGGTCTCCGCTATACCTCTACCCCCACTAGCATGACGCTCCACTGGGGGACACCAAGTTCCAATGGAGACCCTGTCATGCACTATACTGTGGATGCTGGTGACGTCACCACCACGGTCACCGCCACCACCTGTACGCTGGACAACCTCACGCCTAACACTACCTACAAGTGAGTTTGTTATCAATGCAATAGTCGAGGGGGGATTGCCCATAAATTCCAAAAACGAAACAGTCTGACAAGTGACACGTCATTTTAAACGAATTAGATCACTCGCGACGAGGTTGTGGAAACCCATTTTAATAAAAAACGGAGGTATAGAATGAGAGAGTCTATTTCCACGAAAACAATGAGTACAATGGTTAAATCGATTTCGACGTAAGGTCATCATCAGTAACAAACATGAACAAACAACATGAGTTCATGTTTGTTACTGATGATGACCCAATCGTCGAAATCGATTTAACTATTGAACTCATTGTTTTCGTGGAAATAGACTCTCTCATTCTATACCGCCGTTTTTTTATCGTCATTTTAAAGTTTTTTTTAACTCTGAACTCGATGTATTCACGGTTCATCTGCTCTAATCTGATAACGGATTGACTTATCCCAATTCTGACTTCACCATCGTGTTCAGCGCGGAAAAATCGGGCGTAGGATGTTTGACACCCAGCACGGAAAAGGTGTGGACCTGCGAGGACACTTGACACCCAATGTTGAGACAGCCTTAGCGTTACCCAGGAGACACCGCGTGGAGGTTGGCTGAGGTCTCCCATTATCTTCACCAAAGTGGTGAATCGTCAGATGTACTAGGTATAACAAAAAATAAACAACAAATCAAACAAGTCCAGTAAAAAATCCGTATGTCAGTTTGGTGGGTGAGGGCGCAATTGAAAAGAAACAACTTTGACGAACGTCCATAAAGTAACCTCCCCGTCATTTACTTTGACAATCCATTTCTGGACCCATCGCTGTTTTTTGTAGGATTATCGCCCTTGGCTGGTGTTGGTGGTCTAATGAGTTCAGCTTGGTGTAACACTTACATTTCGAGGAGCTTGGAGTTACTTCATTTGCTTTCATTCTAACCGATGTTCTTAATTTCACTGTTTCCTTTTCACCATTGCTTGCCGGATGAGTGTGATTTTCAACAGAAACCACCACTTTCCTGTCAATTGTTCGCAGATGTGCTTTGCAGCTGTACTTCTTACGCTGGGAACAAAGCCATCGGTTCTCACCACTCTCCAACGTTTTCTGATACTCAAACTTGGAATCATCTCTGAAAAAAACGTCTGCTCCGCGAACACTTCCACCTTGTACGCATTCGTTTGTTCCTCCGTACCGTTCCATGGCCACACCTGGCGGTCACTGGAGATCGCAGAAACAGAATGATATATTTATGATATAGCTTGCCGTTATTATCTTTTGTGACCTATGTCTTCTTTCGGAAAGATGGACTCGGGAGATTGTGTGAGGGAATGGGCGGCCGATTGAACCCATCTCCCATGAACGTATTTGAAGAAACTGCTCCTCAAACAGGGTCTTTTCCGCACTTGGTCAATATTTATTCCAAGTTTTCATTTTTGAGTAAAAGATGGTGTCAAGTGTCCTCATGGGTTAGGACGAGTGGGTGTCACTATTCGCTATTGGCATACAATTTAGTTAGGTACGCCTGTCCTGAACTGACGCCTGTAGAGACCTGAGGCGTAGAGGAAGAGCGTTCCACAGCCTAGTATAGCCCCAACAACACCAAACGAGTGGGCGAAGATTTTGGTGGTGTGATGAACAATCATGAGTGCATTTGGGCGGGGGGATGATGCTTTAGATATATAATATTATGCAGGGCGAATACAGGCATCATGGGCTACGAGCAATTTTTTGGCACATAAAGAAGAGAGGGAATGAGAGAAAATAGTATCGCAATAGAGAAAATGGGGAGCAACTAACGCAACAACCAGATGTCTTTTAAGGTTAGGAGGGATGAATTTACTAAGTTTGTGACGTGGGTGGAGAAAGCTATAAATTCTTCTACAGACTTGCCCAATGTGCTGGTTCCAAGTAAGGGTATCGTCAATGACTAACCCAAGGCTGACAACTGATGTTGAATATGGAATGACAGATCCACTCACAAGGATGGGCGGAACAGAACCAGATGGTACAGAATTTTTAGAAATAATTATTGCTTTAGATTTAGCTGGATTGATCTTGATTCCATTCCTCTGTGCCCACATTGAAACGGCTGAGAGATCAACATTACATTTATGAGGTGTATGGTGTGGAAAATAATATTGATAATTTTATCATCAAGTCTACCTGAAAGATATCACTGGATGTCGTCGGTAAAAAGGTGGTATGAGCAATGTTGGAGGTCAATAGGAAGGTCGTTGATGAACATTGAGAAGGGAATAGGACCATGAACAGCTTATATACCTAGCTTATATGCATAGCTTGCAAAGAGGCTGTAAGCTTTTATTGGCGGATTCAGGAGTGAGCCAAAAATCGGCAATATTTTAGAAGTTGGTGTAACACAGCCTTGTTGCCCAATGGCCACTTACCTTTTGGCAGTATATCTCAATTTTCAAGAGAGTGACACCTCCGAAATTTCGACGGGTTGCTCAATAGGTCCATACTGTAATAGGAAAATTTGATATATTGTAACCAGATTAAGGTAATGCGTCAGTTGTCGACACGTTAAAGGAAGTTTGAACTTTGAGCTTACCTTTCACGTAGGAAAATAGTTTTTTCTCATTGCAAACCTGTTCATTGTGTACCCAAGATCCTTCCTTAAAAGACCTGGCAGCGGGAAATATTATTCAACATGGTTTGAAAAGGGAAAAACAAGTTTTGTAAAAAATCCCAATGTTCTAGTAGTCGACACCAGTGACCAACATTTTCTTCAGTAGTCGACATGGTTTTGCACTAGTAGTCGACCTACATGACATGTGTCGACCTACATGACATTGTGTTAGAAGTAGACAGTATCTCTTGAGTCAGTAGTCGACAGGTTTCGTTATTCCATCGTTTTCACTTTTTCGACTTCCATCTAAATAAAATACATTCAACTGTGAATCGGAACTTGAAAATAGATTAATAAGATGTAATAAAGTAGTTATCAGACTTTTTATTTGCAAACCGCTCATTATAATTTATATTTAGATGGAAGTCGAAAAAAGTGAAAACGATGGACTGATAATTATCAGTCTCTAATTGCAATAAGTACTTAAGTAAAAAGTATGAAAACTATAGTCGAAAACTCATTGTCAGAAAATTGACATTACAGTTGGGCTTAGGTACCTATTATTTGGCACATAAACTGAAACGGGAAAAATTTGTTCCCTTGATTCACCCTTTCCCTCAGATCACGTCAGAACACAAGCAACCGGCGGGCCACTACGTCAGAGCCTATGACGCACGAGCGTATGACGTCAGACGGCTGGCAGGAGGCCAACTAGTACGTGAGAGCCTATGACGCACGAGCGTATGACGTCAGACGGCTGGCAAGAGGCCAACTAGTACGTCAGAGCCTATGACGCACGAGCGTATGACGTCAGACGGCTGGCAGAAGGCCAACTAGTACGTCATAGCGTATGACGTCAGACGGCTGGCAGAAGGTTAACTAGTACGTCAGAGCCTATGACGTCAGAGGGCTAGCTGGCTAGGTGATCGGCCGGTAGCAAAGGGAGGTGGTGATAACGTCAGAGGGAGGCAGATATCTGAAACCCCCATTTCTTCCTTACTACTCGTACGTTCGTGATCATCGTGAAATTTCTAATGCCAGTCATAGCCATTGGATTCGTGATTCAAAGCAACCATAAAGTGGGCACAGCTTTCGTAAGAGTACGCAACCACGAGGGACATTTTATGTCTTTGCGCCCCCTCACACACCCACACCACGTACCTCGTACTTCATTGTTGTACAAATCGTACCTGTGTGTAAACAATTATTTAAACAATCACGCTCATACCGCAGCTTGTCGGTCACGCACTCTGCAGTGGTTAACGTAATATGGTTAGGTAAATCGAGAGCTATCCAACGAGTGGTGAACAATTTTTGTACGATGATAACTGGCGAGGTTGAAGTTCCGTAGCAACGAATCGGTTGTACGTGAAAATCATTAGAAATTTTTCATAACGCTTTCTTCGTCACACCATAATGTCACACTTTTTGAGTTATGTGCCATAGTAAAGACATAAAATGTCAAAATGTACCTAGAGCACAGTGTTAATTACAAGAAAAATATTGTCAAGTACTAGAGAAATACTTTGCATGATTCATTACACACTATCTAGCTGTGGACTATTAATAAATCACATTACGAAATGAATAAAATAAACAAGATAAATCACAAGTTGGTAACTTATTATAGCAAAATGAACAAAATCACTTGGAAGAACTTGGCAAAATGTATCTCCTGTCCTCATCGTTGTCTTCCCCAATCAATCCAGGGTTTAATTTATCTGTAACATCTTTCACAAAACACAGCTGAGAATCTTCTACTTTGGCCTTGAAAGTAGTGGCCAAGTAGAGTGTTTCTAGGAACATCGTTGTTTTTTGCTGCCTCGTTGATGCTTACTCCACTTCTTACGACTTGAATAGCCTTAGCCATTCGGTCCTCTGTGTACTGGAGGAGTCTTCCCTTCCTATTGGGATAGCATGTTTTCTTCGGTTTTTTGGGAGCCTCCTTCGTCTTCTTCTTCGTTGACGAGCCAGCCATTTTTAAAATTTCTGCCATGAAAAGAAAATACAAAGTTAATAAAATTCCATCCTCTTAACCTTGAGACCATTCTGTGAACTTAGTTGGTATATTTTCGAGGAAATTACAGCTAGTGTCGACTACTGATGCACAGCAAATTCTGAAAATTTCTGAGTATAGAAAGCAACAACTATAAACGTCAAACTATGTCTTTATCCTTAGCTTTTGCCCACTTTTGAAGAGGGTTTCGACTATTAGTGCAGTGTCGACTTCTGACGCATTACCTTACGCATTTAATTTGCCTGTTCAATGTATTTTTATAAGAAAAATTTGATATATTACGAGTATAATATGTATATGTAAATTATAATATTGTGACACATTTTTGTATGGCTTAATGTAAACTCAAAATGAACAAGGCCAAATAAAATAAAATGAAAATTAATAAAAACCTTTTTATTCTCGGCAGAATTCGAGTTCGGGGTGTCAACAGTGTTGGTCCCGGAGCTGCGTCGAGTATGCGAGCTGTGACTCTGCCACTTCCTCCTTCGCCGCCTCAGCTGAGCTGCGCGACGGCCGGCCACAATTACCTGAAGCTCCGATGGGGAACTCAAAACACTAACCCTAACAACTACAACTTTACCATTATGATGACCTCGCCTACCGGGTAAGTAACGCCTTTCCACATTATCTCCACCATACATCGGGTTTGTTGATGATGTCCAGTTGTCAACTGCCCTGAGGCATCGTTATACATAAATGCTGGGATAATCCACGAATCATCAAAACTGAAATCCTGAAAATTTTCCGTTTCCATTACAGAAAACGGTCGAACGTGTACGAGGGGACGGGAATGAATTGTAAGGTGACTCGGCTCCAGGAACAAACACCCTACAATTTCACCATTTCAGCGGCCAACAAGACCGGCAAGGGGCCCGAAAGTGAAGTTTACACCTTCACCACTGTTATCGCACCACCTCCGTCTGTCAAAGGTTCGTGTACTTTATTAGTCTACGATCCTCAGTCAGAGGAAACCGATATTCTAGGTTAATCTCTCGGACGCTTCAGCCTTTCCCATTTCTGGACTGGCAGATAGCAATGACACCCACAAAAAAAAAAAAAATCCCTATAGTACATGGGGACGGCAGTATAAAAGAATTCATAGTCGTTAATTTGTATTTTTTTTAAATATTGGTATGAAAATCTGAGTCACTTGATAATATTTTGAATAATATCGTGAAAAACAACTTCAGATTCTGACATATAATGGCCACGAGCAGCGATGCACCGCTGAAGCCTTTCTTAGAAGTCGACTGCAACTCTCTCGATTCCAGCACTTTCCACGCGAATCGCTTCCTTGACTTGGAGATTACGAGGCTTATGAACGTATACACGTGCCTTCACAATATAGCGCGTTTTGTTAAATGGCTAGTACTCTCCCTCTAATGGGCCTATCGTGGTGGGGTTGGTGCCATTAAGTTCGGAGGGTCCAGCATTTTTTTACCAGCCCAAGCCATGGAGTAGAAGCGATTCACGAGAAAACTGGTGGCATTAAGAGACCGATACTGAAGAGAGTTGAAGCAACTTCCAAGAAAGGCTTCAGCCAGGGCCTTCGCAAGCTATTCTGCTGCTCTGCTGCCCTAGGCAAGTTATTTTTTAAAACTGATCATTTTGCAGAAGAAAAAACTTTAATTCTAAAAGTTTATAGATTATGGGGAAAGGTTAACAGAGAGAAGGTCTACATTTTGCAATTTAATTTTTCTCAATTTCATCTTTGTGAAAGAAGTCACCAGTTCGTTCAGGTCGATGTTTGTTGCCAAGTCTTTTTCAATTGATAGAGGGTACTCTCCTAGCAATGGCTTGAACTTCATTGCAAAGTTCGTGGCCTTCAATCTCTTTAGCCTCATTGTTTGAGAGGAAATGTTCTAAATTCATAATCGTCCATCAGGGACTTGGTTGTTGCGGCATTCACCTTGGGTATGTAGTAGAGAAATCCGAATATAGAAGTAACCTCTTCTAACTGCTGAAATCTTTCGTCCAGAGAAGAGATTGCAGTATCGAAAATGGCAAAATGGGAATTGACTTTGAAGTCGATGGTCTCACAGCAACACCCCATAACGTCATTTTCTCAACTTGTCAGGAGGGCTGGATAACCGCCTTCTAATGATTTTATCCTCCCATAATCAGTATAAGTAATATAATATTAAAGAATATTATTCTTTAATTGTGGTACTTTTACAACATAAATACCCACCTTTATGAACTTACGAAAGAATGTTAGTCAGTGTGTAACAAGAGGGCGCATCCTTCGATATGCATAACGCATTTTCGTCAAAAATGACGTTGTGGGGTGTTGCTGTGAGACCGTCGAAATGTTCTCGAGGGGATACCAAAGGTTCAACATCCGCTTCGTAATCTAACTGTTTTTTCTTCTTTTTCAACCGAGTTGGCAGGGTCTCTGTTTCAAATGTTGGTTGAATATTTAGCTCTTATGCCACTCCTCTGGCGTCAACTAGAATACTTCCAAAGCCAACGTCGCTACGTAACTTTTCAAAGTACGATTTAGTTTTGCTTAGGTAGTTGTTCTTTGGCAGCAGCCAAATCGAATTGTTCGGATTGTAACTGCTTACTTGTCATGTTGATTGAGTTTTATTACGATTAAAATTGAGCTTCAAAGCAACACAAATCCGTTTTATTAGGTTAAAACTTTAAAAAAAATCAATTAAAAAAAAATCTGTTTGTCGCCCTTCCCAGGCGGCCGCTTAGTTTGCCTAGTGGACCGCCACTGGCTTCAGCGGTGCATTGCTGCTCGTGGCCACCACGTGTCAGATTTTGAGTTTCACCATTGATAATTCTAAATGCTATTAAGTGACGCATATTCATATCAATAATTTTTCTTTCTAAATGAAAATTAATGACTACGTATTTTTTTAAAAAGTCCATCTTCACTGCCTGACCTTGCATTAGGGAGCGAGCGCTTTTGACGTAAAGGCCCGTTAATTGTTCTTCTTACACTCGATTTAATTTCCTCAAGATTTAAGGATTTCCTTAAGATGTACTATCCTCCATTGTATAAATTTTTTGTACCACTACAAAATACTTCAATTTAACTTGCATTTCTTTTTTCCAGGACTGAAAACTACTATCATCACTAGTAAGAGTTGTCACGTTGAATGGGCACCATTGAGACCACAGGGTAATGATAGTACAGATTATACAGTGCAATGTGCTCGTCTTCGTGAACAAACTTTCAAACAGGTTCGTTCATTCAATTTACTTCATTTTAGTACTACATAAAATCCGAGTACCGAACGATCAAAGGCTTTTTGAGTAAAGGGAATTCTTAGATATTGATGCTGTGAGCCACGTTACATCAGAAGTAGCGAGGATGAGAATAAATTTTTTGGTTTCATTATATATCAAATTCAACAGAACACAGAGAGTTGAACAGTTGAGACTAGACGTAGGTACTACTGTCTGATTTACGCTTTTGAAATTGTTTGTAAAAGTTTTGAGAGAGAATTTTCGAGAAAAAAAAATCGCTATTACTTACCATAAAATTGCATTGCAGTTATTTGAAGCAAGTAAACTGGTTTGGAGGCTCTCCATGTGCCGTATTTATATGACATATAAACATTGTTCAAAAATATGTAAATACTCTATAATGTCGCTGTAGGAGCAACGTGGCGTACCTACCTAACAATTTCCAATTGTACAGGAGAGACCGAAAAAAAAGAGATACGCCATGATATCAACCTGTTTTAGATATGCCAGGATACTTCATTGACGATTTGACCGCATTCTGTTGGAGTAATATTTTTTTTTTTTTTTTTGTAATGATTTTTATTGGCATTAACACATGTTTTACAGCCATAATATAATACATAATATAACTATTTATTTATATCTATATACATCAATTTATTTATTTGAAATGAAAATTAAAACATGAACTAAACTTCTCAAACATATACATTAATATCTTCAATATATTCATAAATGGCTCTATATATTCTAATGTTGTTTGTCGCTAGTAAGGATATGTAGTTTATAGGGGGGTTCACTTCTGGTAAGATTTTGTTCAATAGTTCGTCTCTCTCTGTATAAAACAAAGGACATGTCATCACAAGATGTTCTAAAGTGCCATCAGGGTCACCGCATCTATTGCACTGAGGGTCTTCTTGAAGCCCGAATCTATGAAGGTACGCGTCGCACACTCCATGATTCGTCCTCATCCTGCTAATAACTCGGCAGACTGGTTTCGGTATGGAGTTTTGAATAAACCAGGATCGAGATGGCACCGTCGGCTGTATGTTTTTATAAAACCCTCCTGTATCAGTAGATCTATAAATGTGTTGCCACTCTCTTTTTATTCTTCGTTTGATAATCGTGTAGTAGTCACTTGCAGGAATGTCCATTTGTTCTATAACCGATTGGTTGGCCGCACTCTTTGCTAGGGCATCAGCTGTTTCATCCCCTTGAATACCAGAATGTCCTCGGATCCAAAGGAATACTGTCATGATGTTCGCCGTTTTCGTCTGCCATAATGCCTTAATGAGTTGTCCGATGAGAGGGTTGTCCATTCGGTTTATATTGGTCGCAGCTATTTTCTTTAAACAACTCATGGAGTCAGTGAGAAGTATCCAGGTTTGGGTATTACAGTGCGTGTTTGGTATAGTTAAAATGTATTCTAGTGCTTTTATTATGGCGATAACTTCTGCACTAAAATTTGACGCTTCTTTCGGTAGTCTGAATTTCGCTCTTACTCCATCGCTCGGGGAGTAGAAAGCACAACCTACGTTTTCACCCATTTTGGACCCGTCTGTATAGATAATCTTGCTGTTTGGCCATCGAGTTTTTATGTATGCAGTCAGTGATATGTCCACTGCCAAAATTTCCCTCTCCATTGGTCGGAAATAATGGGCCCGGATCGGTAGGATTAACTGGGGGTACTGGAGCTGGAATCTTGGTGTTAGGCTGCTTTTGTACAAATTGAAGGTCAGGTCAGAGTCATACTCTATGAAGCTGTTAACTATCGGGGGGGTTGCTTTATGGTCCCAACGGCTACTAGTCAATACTTCTGTGCTCAAGGAGCTCAGTTGTCTGACAATCGGACTATCACGTGACCTCAACCTTAACACATATCGATCAGACAGCATTTGGGTCCTTAGTCCGAGTGGCAATTCTCCCGTCTCAGCAAGTAAAAGTTCGGTTGGTGTGGTCGGAAGGCTACCCAAAATAAGCCGGAGGCACTTAAATTGGTATCTAGACGTTCTCATTAGAAGAGTTTTACACGCCTGTCCGTAGAAAATGCTACCATAGTCTAAAATTGCTCGGATCGTTGATTGATAAAACAGAAGACATATTTCTGGTTCGGCTCCCCATTTGAGGTGAGTTATGCATTTTAGAATATTATAATATTTTTCACATTTGGTTAACGTGTACTCAATATGTTTCTTCCAGGTTAGTTGTTTATCAAGCCACATTCCTAAGAACTTTACTTCTGTTCGGACCTCGAATTGGTGACCCCCCAATGTTGCTCGATTCCCTATATCCAGTTTTCGTTTTCTCGTGAAAGGGACCATGCAGGACTTGTTTGTTGAGATTTCCAATCCTTTTCTTCTCACCCATTTCATGAGGTTGGTAGTGAATGTGTCCAGAAGAACCAACCCCTCTTCTAAACTGTCGCACTCAACATATGCGCAAATATCGTCGGCAAATTGTAATAGACAGACTCCTTCGGGGATAATATCTATTATATCTCTAACATATACAGCATATAGCAGGGGGCTCAGGATATCACCTTGTGGTAGACCTTGATATATCATCCTTGAATCGATTGTTTCTCCTTCAAGTCTTAGAGATATTCTTCTGGACGACAAAAGTGCTATTATTCTGCTTGAAAATGCTTGCGGGAGTCCAGCTGCTGTCATACTGTCCCACAGTACACTGAATTGTACATTGTCGTAAGCACCAGATATATCGAGACATAAGCATAAAGTGATTTTACGATTTGCCAGCGCATGATGGATGCTGCATACCAGACTAGCTATGCTGTCGTAGGTACTTCGAGATTTTCGGAAACCGTATTGCGATTCGGGGATTTTATTTTGGCTCTCTAGATACCATTCTAACCGATTTTTTACCATTCGTTCAAATGTTTTTAATAGGCAAGATGTCAAAGATATTAATCTGTATGATTTCCATTTGTTGGGTACTTTACCCGGCTTAAGAATGGGAATGACAATGATATCCTTCCATTGGGCAGGAAACTCCCCGTCGATCCAATATTGATTGAATAACTTCAGCACCATCTTTTTGTAGCAATCTGGTAAGTGATAAAGTAGAGGATATGAAATGTCGTCGGATCCTGGAGCAGAATTGGCGTTATGTTTCATGGCAGCTTCAAGTTCAAACATAGTGAATGATTTCAGTATATAATCGCTTTCATCAAGGGCATATTCAGAGGGTTCTGGCATGCAAGGTTGTACGTATGGAGGTGCGTAGTGCTGTAGAACCTCTTGAACCCAAATGCCTTTTTTTGTTGGAGAAATGTTTGGATTTCTGTTTTTCATCATTTTTATTCTCTGCCAGATTATTTTAATAGGGGTGGATTTGTTAAAATCTGCGCAAAATCTTGCCCAAGATTCTTTTTGGGCAGTAAAAGTAGTAGTTTGGAACTCGTTGTGTCTCATTACATAGTTCGAAAAATTTTGCCCAGTTGGATTACGTTTGTATTGATTTGCAGCCTCCTTTCTTTCCTGTCGTTTTCGTTCGCAAACGCTGTTCCACCACACAGCTTGATTATTTTTAGTAGAGATAGGTTTGCTTTCCGGTATCGATTCTATGCAAGCCTCGTTGATGGCATCCATCATCTGCTCGTAGGTCATATTTCCTCTGTTTTGACATAGTTGTAGCAATTTGTTTTGATATTTCTCCCAGTCAGCGCGATCCACCCGCCATTTTCTAGATGGAGTTGAACGGTCCGTCGTATGGAAATATTCGGATGAGATTATAATTGGTAGATGGTCTGAACCCATTGGATCTTCGAGCAGGTCCCACGAAATCGATGCAGCAATGTTAGGTGAGCATAGTGTGATGTCTATAGCTGAAACATGGGTGTGATGAGGTTTTGGTACTAAGGTTGGGCGCCCATCGTTTAGGAATATTAGATTTCCTTCATCTGCAGCTTCCAATAAGGTTATTCCTTTTCTCGTTGTGAAGCTGGAACCTAGGCTGGTATGGTGGACGTTCACATCTCCGCCTATTATTTTGGGATGCGGGACGGAGTCGAACAGATTTAACCATTCATTTTTTGTTATAGTAGTTCTATCTGGGTTGTAAATGGTTATTATATTTACAAATTTATTATTGTCGAAGTAGACTTTCGCTCCTATTATTTGAACGTCATTTATTGTTGCTATTTCGCTTGTTATTTCTTCATATCGTAATTTATTTTGAATGAGGAGCGCCACTCCGCCCCATCCATCATCTCGGTCGTCCCTGAGGATATTGTATCCCCGGAAGCGCAAGTTCTTATTTCTTTTCATCCATGTTTCACTTATTAGAGCCACTGATATGTCATTTAGGTTTAAGGTATGTTCTAGCTCTCTTTTTTTCGGTAAAATTGATCTCGAATTCCACTGGAAAAGTTTCAAAATTCCCATGATTGTGATATTCGTTTATTTCCGAGTATGTATGAGTTTATTATTATTAAAACTGATGCCAATATGCACCTTATTTTTCAAGTCAGGGATCTCAATCTTTCATTTATGATTTTTTTCAAAGATTCGTTGTTTGTTTTCTCCTTTATGTGAGGTTTAATAGCTTCAATTACCGACAATATAAGTTCTGTTAGTTCTAATTCTTCAAAGTTTGCAGATTGCAATGAATTTCTTACTTTGGGGTTCGTGGCGTGCGGGTTATTCTTTATAAAACCTCCTTTTTCATTTTTTCTGGTTGGTTCAGTCATTAGCATTTTCGTTAAATTGAATGGATTATGATTTATCGGTTCAGGACTCTTACGTTTATTTCGCTGAGCTGTTACGTACGATCTGAAAGAGTGGGAGTCCTTTTGGATCTCTGGGAAGTTCGTGAAATCGGACGGGTCAACTACTGTTTTTGAGTAGCTTCGAGCATTGATGGAGTTTCTGGCTTCGGAATATGAAATGTTTTGATTACTCATGATGGTTTTTATTTTTTTTTTCGGTTTGAAATTGACTGCATTCTGTATGGTTTGAAGCAGAGTGACTCAGTTTACAATGGATACAGATTTTGGCTGCCGCGTCACATTTTTTACTGTCGTGAGACGTATTTCCGCAATGTTCGCACCGGGCTGTTCCTTTACATTGGTCCGTGTAATGTCCGTACCGCCAACACGACTTACATTGAACAACCTTCTGTATGTACGGAACCACGTCACATCGGACGTGAAATAGGTATATTGATGTAGGACAGTACTGTCCTCTAACTGTGATGCTGACAGATTGGGTAGGTACGAAGGATTCAATTTTTGTAGTGGTGTCGACGATCCGACGACTCAGTCGTTTAGCTTCCATGATTTCTAAAGTTCTTCCGTTGCAATCACGGGTGTATGTTTTGACTTCGTCTTCAGATATTGACGCACTAACTCCACGAATAATACATTTACGTTTGAGTAAATATGAAGGAATAGTCGCTTTGAATTGTCTGGTTTCTAGATGGTGTGATTCGATTAGTTTATTTGCCGATACGTAATTTGATAATTCGATCTTTATTCTATTTCTTCCGATGTTTGTTATTGATTTAACGTGTTCAGATATTGTGGGATGTATTTGGTGTATCAATTTACCAATGGACATGGGATGGATCCGTCCTATACCTGATTCGGCTGCGTCAGTACTTACGATGTGTACGTGGAACGGCCCGTTGTCTTCCTGTCGGTATTTTACAATTTCTATTTCTTCATCTTTATCCATTTCAGTAACATCTGTTTTATCAGGAGGTTTATTCCGATCGTTCTCCTCGTTTCCTACCATATTGGCGGATACGTGAAGATGTTTTCACTGATCAGACGAATCTAATCACTACGCGTATCTACGTCGGTAAGTCGAAAGGCACGGTTAATATAAACACGCGAGATAACAGGCTGCTTGAGGTCTTGACCGAACGAGAGCTCGAGCACAACTGTGGAGTAATATTAAAACTGATGTTACTATTGGATCCGGCGCGAAGATTTGAATGTAGGAGGCAAAAAACCTCAAAACGGAAAAAAATTTATTTACGCCATGTTGCTCCTACAGCGGCTATATGTAAATATGTAAATACTTAGGTACATATAAATGAGCTATATCGCTCGTATCTCCCAAATCCCAACTTTTCAGGGGAGCCAAAAACTGTTTTTTGATCCTTATGATGCGTTGGGGAACTAGGCAACTCTTCACTTTTTCACACTTATAACTCACTCATTCACCGCGGCAAGCGCTAAATGATAGGTAGGTAGCAATAAAAAACTCATTTTCACAAATTTCGGAGATACGAGGTTAATCGACTTCACCTTCGTTGTATCATGCATGAATAATATAATATATTATTAATATATTAGAATAATATTAGAATATTATTCACCTGTGCTAGTGAAGCTTTGATTTTATGAGTCTGGTTGGTTGGTTCTTAGTAGGTAACTTCATGGAATTCATGGATTTTTTCGTTTTTGGTTACTAGGGATGCAACAACGGAACAAAATAATCGATTATAACCTCAAATGATTAATCGTAAGATAATAATCGGTATGGAATAATAGAATAATAGAATAATAGATTATTTGATTTCTCACTATCTAAAAATCCGATGGTTTTCTTCGTCTGTAGGTAACGGCCTATTGTTAAATTTTAAAGCTAATGAAGATAAGGGACTGCCAAAACGAATAAAATTGCACAAAATAGTTTTGACGTGGATATAACTTATGACTGGGGCCATTCAAAAATAATTTTTGAATGGCCCCAGTCATAAGTTATATCCACGTCAAAACTTGAAATTTGTCATGTAGCCTCCTTAGGATTTACGATTTAAGCTGCATAGGGCCCGAATCAGCTGAGTGGCTCCAAAAGCTAATTTCTTTGCTATTCACTCTATGAAGCGGTAATTTGTTATGTGGCCTCCTTAGGACTTGCACTTTAAGCTGAATAGGCCCGGTATTAGCTTAGGGGCTCCTGAAACTAAGAGACATATCCATGATCAGATGTTTTCCCTAGTAAGGAAAAAATTATAAATTGAAGGTATCAATAGAACCGATAAAAGTATCAATTATGAAAGTAGATAATTGATACTTTTATCGGTTCTATTGATACCTTCAATTTATAATTTTTTCCTTACTAGGGAAAACATCTGATCATGGATATGTCTCATGTCTGGATAAGTAGAGGGCAAATGACAAAGACCTATTGTTACTACCTCCATGGATGAAGGATACCTGCTTATACTCTGATACTTATGCTCTCTCAAAATCTTGATGTACTCCAAAAACGATTCATCAAAAAACAATAATCAATTAATACAAATAATCGGCAGTTATACATCGATTAAAATTAATCGATTAATCAGGGTCAAACAATCCATTATCCTATTAATCGATAATCGATTGGCATCCCTACTTCTTTCCCTTCAGTTTTTTGGATCGCTATATCCGAATCTGGGGACGGTTGACCTTCATGACGTCACGTTCACTCTCATTTCAAGGTCAAAGGCCCTATTTCCAGCAAAACTGCCTGAAAGAAACAGGTTTCGTAGGTATCGTTGAGTGGCTGTGGTATCAGTGAGGTGGTTACAGAAAAAAATTATAAATTATTTCCAATGGTGAGGTACCTTATAATTTTTTGTGTTGTCTAGGTTTACCACGGAAGTGAAACGAATTTCGACATCAAAGAGTTGGACGCAGGGGCGGAGTATCTGATCAAGGTCTGTGCAGTCCGGCAGAACCCCAAAGGGCCTGTTGAGGGTCCGTACTGTCCACCAATCAATGTGTCAACGCCACCCATCCACCACGAAACCCCGCCTCAGCATTTCGTCAGGCCTCACCCCCACCAGGCAAGTCTTTGTCAACAGTTTCTTATTCAAGAATTACACCACAACCTCCGAATATTGATACAGTAGAACAACTGGATTGTGCTGGACTGTATCCAGCACTCTTTCAGCGCTCCATGCTAAGGCTACGGTGGCGGATTCAAGGGGACTTCATAACCCTCCCAGAGAGCCAATAGTAGTTGTCAGCCTTATTTCTCAATGGCCACTAACGTTTTGGCAGTATATCTCGATTTTCAAGAGCGTGACGCCTCCCAAATTTCAACGGGTTGCTCAATAGGTCCATACTAAGGCTGCGGTCAAACATGGACGTCTTTAGCGTCAAAAAGTGTGCAAAAAACAAAAGCGCTCAAAAATATTGATTTGGCCATGTACATGTACGTCGTAGGAGTTGTGTGGAAATTCAGTTGTCTTCAGTGATTCCCTAACCGCTCTATATGCAGTAATTGAATCTGTATGTAATGGTTTGCCGAGTGTTCCTTGTTTCCCGAGTTTTTAAAGTCTGAATCCGGCCCTGAACTGTGTACGGGTTGACGTATGCACTCAGTCAAGTTCTTTATTTCATTAATTTTTTCAGTTGACTAGTCATGTCTTTACACTAATTGTTTATATACTTTCACTACACCCCGAGGGTATCAGTATCAATATTATGTTGATCGTGAATTTGGGCTCATTATCATCTCCGTTCATTTGGTTATTTTCGATAATGAACCATTGAAATCGGGCTGAAAATCATCTCTCAGCTCCCACCCCTGTGTTAGTAAATTTTGTTGGCTTACGTTTCATCATGCGTGAAATTTGACTATTGCATTGAAAGGTTTGTTCGCTTCTCGTTTTTCTCGTTTCTGTTTGTCGCTCATTTGTTTCTCGAATTAATCAATGTTTTCCAATGTCATTATTACAGGTTGGTGGTAGGCGACCGCTGACTGACCAGCAATGGGCGGGTATCATCCTGTCCGGCTTCATCGTCCTCGCAGTTCTCTTTGCCATGCTCATCGCGCACATCATCTACTAAAACAAAAAAAATGAAACAGTTTAAAAAAAATTATTAAAAATTTATTGAAGTTCTAACCAAAAAACTTGAAAAAAAACTTCAAGAATCATCGTGTTATATTGGTCATGCCCGTTCAACATATCTGTTTTGGAAAAAAAAATAAATAAATTAAAAAAATGGGTGCACTGCATGTTGTTGGCAACTTACAAAACTGGCGTAAAACAAGAAAATTGATCCATACTTGGTATAAGTGATTTTGATTGGTGTATGTGATTTGATTGGTGGTACTTTTGACATTGCGTACCAGTAACGTTTAATTGCACTGTTGTACCCACATATTTGCTATAGAGAAATATTTTTATAAAGCTGTTCTACCCCTTGCAGTATTTGGTCAGCAGTGTTGAAAACACTTTAAAATAAAGAAAAAAGTGGTAATATATAATTAGGTTAATTGATTAATGTAATATATCTTTATAGAAAAAAATTATTTGCAGATGGGTATATGAATAAATTTATTAAATTGTCTATGTATATAATATAAATATGATATTCTCTCTTATTTTTTTAGTGTCTCATGTATATATACACCGTTATATATGTGTATAGTTCTCGCCAAACTCGATGAAAACGTTTTTGCTGTGCGTGTTTGAAGGGGAGAGCTTTTCTTGAAGGAACGTCCGGGGGAAGGGGGGGGGGTATCATTGAACCAGAAATATTTATTCGTTTTTGTTATTTCGTATTAAATCTCGAGACAGTTCGAATGTGTTTCTTAGTTGGCTTTGTTTTGTTCGGGCTTTGAACGACGACGAATGTAAGGGACTTTTCTCTCTGGACTTCAGTGAGTTGTAAAAGACCTTGGAAAAGTAAGAAAACCAAAAAACCTTCCGACTAAATTTTTGTTTCTCCCTTTACCGCAGGAATCCATTCACAACTTAACGAACGAACGGCAAACTCCAAAACGGCCGCCCTCCATCCCCCACCAGGCGATGCCTCCTGAAAGCAAACTCCCAGAACCCGCCCCACCAGGCGGCTCCCCTTGTTTTAGAATTCACATTCAACGTGTCCTCAATACTCCCGTGCATTTCCCTTTGATCTGTTCAGTTTGGCAAGACCTATATCCAAACCAAACTCCCCCTACTTATTCATTAGCCAATGGAACGTTAGACAATTCGGTACCTAGGCAATGTTTACGTACAATTTTACGCCTTCTTTGTGTTTTATGTATTTTTGTTACTTATCCTCTTTACGTTCATTTTTATTTTATTACTATCATTTTTTTTCTCTCTAGTGTGTGTTCTCGTTTCATTTTGTTATCACTGGTGGCTTGTAAAGGCTTGTGGGTGCTGCATGAATTCACTATACCACAAAATGAGTTTGAACGATTCGTAAAAAATTGGTAGTACCAACAACAAGCTTTGACACTCGTAGTTCATTATAATCTACGGCCGGATCAGTTCCGAATCCAAACCAAATTTGTCAAACAAACCAAAACGGTAACCTTATTTTGAAAATGAAATAACGATCGGTAACATTTTGTTCTTTTTCAAACCGCCAAAGTATTTTTGTCGTGTATTTTCAAATATTGCTCAGACAGTTAACTTGGTCAATTTACTTGCAGTTAGCACGTTTCTTCTTCCGATGAAACATTTTTTGTAGACTGCAAGGTAACTGAAGAAGATCCGTACGCGCCCTTCGGTAATAATTTGAGGCCAATTTAATCGATAAGAAAACAATAAAATGCAATTGGTTTTGATGAAAAATATAAAATTAAAAAAAAAAATCAAATTGAATACGGCGCGAATGTACAGCGAAAAATTTGTAATTTTATACGTCATGTAATTAAATTATCGCTAAAAAAAGAAAATCATAATTGAAATTTGTTTTGGAAATTAATTTATACTTACCATAATGTGTGCGACGATGTTTGATTTTTGTAAAATCAACTACTTTGAGGGTTTTTTTTTTTAGCCCAAGTGTAGCACATGCCTCTAGACAACAATGAAATATCCGTTAATTTCCGTATTATTTTAATTTATTAATAGTTGGGATAAAATACACAGGTTTACCGGAAAAGTTTATGCCAGCATTATGCAACCCACGTGACTTGTTGTTTTTGAGGTCAGTGATTCCGAATCTGAGATCAGTTGAGGCGATCAAAAGCGGATAACTCCAAAATTTTTTTCCACAACTGTTGTGCTTCAACGGGTCAATTGAAGGGAAATAATTGAAAAAAAAAAGAAAATCTGAAAAAATTGACTTTGGTTTTCCTCAGCAAGTTTGTCTAAAGGTCAAATAGCCAAAAAGCATCACTAAGAGATCACTAGGTCTAACATACCGACCACCTTGGGGAATCAAAGAAAAATATATACACATTTATTTCCTCCGATTCGACCTTGACCATGATCATGTTGACATAAAAAAAGTCATACTATTATTACAAATCACCGACATGAAAAAACTATGTACAAATTTTTTCAGATTTTTACATTTCCCCCGATTTGGCTTTCATATGACCTGAAACCTGACCCGATGAAGGTCAAACATAAAAAAAAAACATTAAAACATACGGGTTGCATAATGCTGGCATTCATGTTTTTTGTAAACCTGTGTTATCCGTTCATTTCCGTATTATTTGAGTTTATTAACTTGGAACAAAAAATTTACCATTTCAAGAGCCACTGGATTTTGTCTTCAAATTCAGTTGACTCCGCCCAGAAGAAACTTATTTTTTGTTTAAACCGTTTACCGAGTAACGTTGTTGAAAGCGGTGTTTTTGAAGACTGTGCAATATATAAAAATTAAACCTCATCATACAATGAAGGCCCCGATCCTTTTTTGTTTATAGTTACCCCTCGATCATTCTTCCAACGAGATAAAGTTCCCTATATTGTCCTTCTATGTAAGAAAAACGGTTTTTCTCTTTATTAAAATGAAAATTTGGTTCGCAACTTCGCAGTTGGGAATAATGAAGGTCCTTTATTTTCCACTATTATATTTAGTAAAATAAAAGTTTTTAATAAATAATAAAAAATAGTTATATTAGTGTTATTAATGTAATTTTTTCTGTTACTCAATTTCTTTTCATTTTTTTGGTGGATTTAATCTATTCCTACTAGTTATTTGTGAAAGCCTAACAACCCCAGTGAATCGAATGTTGGAGTTGTCCTGTTTTATCACTTTTATTTATTGCAATTGGTTTCTTCATAGTCACACAATTTGCTTTACTTCTCTTTTAATAAATTCTTATTGACGACGCGGAAAGAGCTCCAAACAGAGTGGATTTTCGACTCGAATGAAATCCCCGATTATTTGATATACACTGTTGCCGAATTTCAAAATCTAATCCGTGTAAATAAATTATTTATTAGAATATTTTATCGTTGTTGGATCGTTTAGTTTTTTTCTTGTTAACTTTTTATTTAAAAAAAAATGAAATTTTATCTTACCAATATTTGATTTATATAGAGATTGTAGAGATTTATATCTCCCATGTTTTGTGTCGAAAAAATTTAAAAAGTGCACTTTGCTGCCATTTATTGTTGCTCTTTTTGAAAACAGACCAATAATAAAAGAAATAATAAAAACTGCCTAACCCGAGAATCCGAGGTTTACCAAAACGGTCACTGTCATTTTGGAGCTTGTGTTATTTTCAAAAATGTATCCCTTATCTGATATGACGTGTCTTTAACACTTTGAGCGCCTGGTCAAAAAAGTGGGTGTCACCTCAGGGGCCCAGTATAATTTTTAGATATTCGTTTTTTTTTGTCCTCTTGATAACCGTTTTGATGTTACGTGGTGACTATTTTCAACTTTAGACTTGTTTTTTGAACGAAAATGGCCGTGTATAAAATTCGAGATCGTGTGGGGGGAGGGAGCTCGATGTCATTTGTCACTGGGCCAAAAAGTGCACTAAAAAACCAACTTATGGAGTATCGATGAAGAGCATTGCACTAAAACTACTGAATTCATAAATAAAAATCTTAAGAAACCCAGAAATGTTTGAAAAGTTGAAGGGAAACAGTAACATATCCTCCATCCATCAGCAACATATCCATCAGCAATCTAGGGACGACTTTTTGTACTGATTTGGCCTCCAGTGACATCTTGTCTGTGACGGTTATGGCCCCCACGGGCAACTTGTCTGTGACGGTTATGGCCTCCAGTGACATCTTGTCTGTGACGGTTATGGCCCCCAGTGACATCTTGTCTGTGGTGGTTATGGCCTCCCAGGATAACTTGTCGATAGCGGTTATGACCCCCAATGACATAGTGTCTGTGGCGTTTATGGCCCCCAGTGACATTTTGTCTGTGGCGGTTATGGCCCCCAGTAACAACTTGCCTGTGGCAGTTATGACCCCAAGGGACAACTTGTCTACGGATCTTTCTTGCATGGCGCTCAACGTGTTTGATTTCGTCAATTTCAGTTGCCTTGCTCACCTTCTATCATTTGGCTTCGGTTTTTTGTTTTTGTTTGTTTCAAGTACCACAATATGAAATTGAAAGTGAGTATGATTGTTGACGGAAGAGAACGATGACGGAAGTATGAAAAAGAAAAGGCAAAATGGTTCCTATACGTCTCAGCCCCTTCCAGATGTGTTTTGTCATCGCTTATAGCTGTAGATTCTTTATTCCTTAGATAGTACTCGTATTATTGAAAACGTGATCGAATATACGGCCTCTTTTCTTGTCCGGTGTGTATGCATTGTTTGAATATTCCGTTTTTCTAATCAGCAAAAGAGCCTAAATTTTAATTGAAAATATATTTGAAAAACTGCCTCAATGTTGCTTGAATTGTGCTTCGTGGTGAAAATTGTACAAGTGACGAACTGTTTTCTATTAGTGACGAAATGTTGGATGAAACAACCATTGTCGTTTGTGGGTTGGAGGAACGCGGCTGAGATTTTCATTATGGACTCGTCAAAACATAAATTATTTTTGATTGGAAAAGTATATATTTAAAAATTCGTAGCCTCCGCATTTGTGCATCTGTTGTATTTTTTCTTCTCAAAATCTCAACAAAGTAGTGTTTCAAATTTTCAAAAAGTTTTTCGATGTTTGTTACCTGAAAATCTCCTGTTTTGTTTATTTATTTATTTATTTTTTTCGATAACAAAAATATAACCACTTAAAATCATGTGACTGTTGGTGCATTTCTTCTTTTTATAATGTTAACCTTCTTAGATTTTAATGCCCTATATTTGTTGTTTACTAGAAAACATTGTTTTGTCAAAGGGTTTTTTTCACTGGACGCGACGGAATGAATAAACGGTTCTTCCCAAAGCTCTCTTACACCGCAGATCCACAGTTTTGTATTGAAATTGACACTTTTGAAGAGATCCTTGATGGAAATGGGAACTTCGCCAATATCCGTTCCCAGTGTGCGCTTTACTTACTCGAGTTTTTGAGTCGAAATGTTTCAATTACTACAACGTTTTTTATTCTTAATTTCTACGGACTAAAAATACTCGTTTTTTGTTTTTTCGTTCAATTTCTGAATCTCGTCCAGTGAAATTGATGAAAGGGAAATTCAAAATGGTACCTTGTCCCAAAAACTTTTTTTTTTAATGGAACCCCCACAAAAGTGTGAGTGTACTATTTCCTTTGTGAATGACAAAAATAAAAAATAATAGTTACTGTTATATTGTATAATGGAAATATAATTAAGAAGAATTGTTAAGATTTTTAGGTGCAGTCATTGTGAAAGGATTATAATAAATCTATAGGATTTAATTAAATGAATTAATTATGCATAAATATATATATATTGAAAACAATTACATGCTATATTTTATGTATGTCGATTATCTATATTATTAAAGTTTCCACTGAAAAATAGAAAATCGTTTTTACCCTTATTTAGATCTCCTCACTTTATTTCACATGTCTTGAAGTGAATTCAATCTCAAAGAACAATATTGAGGGTGAAGTGGCCTCATGACGTTGGTAACTCATTTTTTGGCCAAATTAAGTTAGAGGCAGGGGGACGGATCAAAGTGGGGGGGGGGGAGCCCCGGGCGCCAAATAGTCAAAAAGTGACATTTTACCAAGTTCTCTAAAATATTATGACTTGAATTTGTATTTGAAAATTTTAATTAAAAGGAACAATAATATAAATAAGGAATGCAATTACATAGGCCTACAAGAAAGGACAAAGGCGATGGAAACGTATGCCACTCGAGGCGCGAAGTAGGGGTTGGTATGGTGGGTATGCTTGTGCAGGGGTATTGGCCATCATATCAATAGAGCACATAACAGCTTCAGCACTATCTCTTGATGACAGTGTTAACACATTTGCACCAAAAAAAGCCCAACAATTTTCATTTTAAAGTGTGTTTAGGGCTACCATTTTGTACAAAAATTGATTTATCATTCATTAGTTTGTGAAATTTTATAATGATCATTACTTATAAACAATTTATAAACTCTTCCTCCTTTTTGAAGAAGAGTTTATAAATTGTGAAAAAAAAATGAAATGAATTTATATTTCGGTTCATTGGAATATAAAGATGGTTGAGTCATTGTATGAGTCATGAGGTATCCGCCCTGGGGGGGTAGGGGCAAATTTATTTCTTGCCCCGGGTGAAATACGGCCTGGTGACCACAGAAAACCCTACTATACTACGTGTGACGTAGCTGGTGACGTCCCTGGTTAGAGGTTCTCGTATGGGTGATTCTCCGACAGTAGGGATATTCGACAGTTATTTTCTGAAGTTCTTAAATTCGGATTTTTGTTAAATTTTTTCCCTAGTAATTATATTATTATATAGCTGTCAAATTTTATTAGTACACTGAATATCCTCCGTAATTTTTCCATGAAAAAATGCCTGAGGATATTCACAGTTCATTGATAAAGTTAAACTTGAAGAAATTTTACAGTTGAGGGTCTGAGTTCATGTGAGGGTTGGAGAAAATTTTACTTTGTATTTATACAAAGTATTTATACAAATCGTGTGAGGTTCTGAGTAATTCGCATGTGAAGGTCCACGAAGAAAACAACAAGGTGAAGGTATCTCGTGAAGTCCCAAACATTGATTTTATCTTTTCTATTTAAAGTTCGGTGAATTTCCCCCTTATTATGTATTACACAATACCAATACCAACCACTTCACAAGCACCGTACCCGTTTCGAAATCTCCCCGTGGCGAGTCGTTTTTATTGCTACACATCACACATCATTTTATCAGTTGCTTGTGAAATCAAGTTTTATTCACTCACGTATTCACCTGATCTCGATACGATAATAAGTATTAAATACTACAACGCTTTCAATCAATTTTAACCATTACGAAATCATGGAAACCCATGTTAAGAAAAACAAGAGTACCTACCCATTGGAAATAGACGATTTTTCAAATCGGTACTCTTGTTTTTCTCAACATGGGTTTATTTCGTTGAAAATTGGCTCCATAATTCTGTTTCAAATTTCGGGACACAGCAAATTGAGAAAACTGACTTTTTTTTTAACGATCCAAGTACACTTTTCATTATGCTTAGCTCCGTAATGAGAAAAAAGACGGGCGGGGGAAGTAGATATCATAATTTTTTCTGGCCGCTGTAGATTTTTAGACGGAGTGTTTTTTGGGGAATAGAAACGTGCGTTTTCAAGAAGGGCCAGCAGTAGTTTTCTCATATGAAAAGTCTAAACCAATTCCAAGTCCATTGTGGTCGGAGATGGCAAGATTTTCACCTAGTTTTGGTTAATTATCTTCGATACCTAATGAATCATTGGAATCGACCAAAGGGAAACAAAATCTCCCCCCCCCCACCCCGCAAAATTTGTTGGTTTACGTTTCAAGATACGTAGATTCAGAAAATCGAATAAAAAAACTCTGCAAACTCTTGACACAACGGCTTATCATCTTCTTTGTGCAGATCGCCTTTCTGTGTAGAAAGGCGATTGTATGCAGACCTTTAGCTGGTCTGCATACAATATCCGGAATTGGAGGAATGGGGCAACAAATGGTTTAAATAGGTGTGACTAGCTCAGCCATTGTCTATAAATTATTTATATAATTGATGAGTGAAACATTCATATTGCGCAATACTCGGCTGTAAAGAGATCGTCGAGGAACCTCCTTGTGGGCTCCTAGTGAATACTGTAAATGAAAAATATTACCGAATCTATAGATCAACTAATATTGAATATTATTCATCAACGGGGAAATGAATAGAAACTGTAAGTGGAAAAGGACAGTGGGGGGGGGGGGGCTGCGGGCAGATGTAGGAGTAGGGTGGAAATGCGGCGGCGGATATTAATGTGTAATATTAATGTATGTCGATCGTGAGGTAACTTCCATTAAGGTGCGTTTCCACCGGCCGAACGAACGAACATATCCGAACGAACAAATGTTTGTGCGTTCACTGCGTTGGGCAACGCAGGTTAACAACCGTTTCCACCGGCCGAGCGAACGAACATATCCGAACGAACAAATGTTTGTTTGTTCACTCAGTTCGGCAACGCACGTTGGTAACCGTTTCCACCGGCCGTGCAAACGTTTCCACTGGCCGTGCCCGAACGAAGAAATGATGACGCCGAACAAACATTCGTTCGCTTCGGTGGAAACAGCTCATTTTGTTCGTGTCGTTCTTCCACATTTCTCATTTCAATTTCCACGTTTTCCACATTAATCATTTCAATCCTAGGAAATTTCAATTCATTTCAATTCTAGATGGACGAAGATTTAGTTTGTATTTCGGCCGCTTTTGTTGTAATCTCTTTGTTGACTAAAAAGAAGAGGAAAAAACCATGCCTGTGGGTTTCAAAATTTATCCAGAAGAGGGTGAAAATCAATATTGACACTCTCCTTCAAGAATTGAACCACGAGCCGGTGTAGGCGGACGGAAGTACCCACCTACCCTGGGTAGTTCTATCCTAGGACAAATGTACCCACCTACATTGGGGTAGGGTACTTCTGTCCTAGGACACAAGTACCCACCTACACTGGGTAGTTCTGTCCTAGGCCAAATGTACCCACCTACATTGGGGTAGGGTACTTCTGTCCTAGGACAAATGTACCCACCTACACTGGGTAGTTCTGTCCTAGGCCAAATGTACCCACCTACATTGGGGTAGGGTACTTCTGTCCTAGGACAAATGTACCCACCTACACTGGGTAGTTCTGTCCTAGGCCAAATGTACCCACCTACATTGGGGTAGGGTACTTCTGTCCTAGGACAAATGTACCCACCTACACTGGGTAGTTCTGTCCTAGGCCAAATGTACCCACCTACATTGGGGTAGGGTACTTCTGTCCTAGGACAAAAGTACCCGCCTACACTGGGTAGTTCTGTCCTAGGCCAAATGTACCCACCTACATTGGGGTAGGGTACTTCTGTCCTAGGACAAATGTACCCACCTACACTGGGTAGTTCTGTCCTAGGCCAAATGTACCCACCTACATTGGGGTAGGGTACTTCTGTCCTAGGACAAATGTACCCACCTACATTGGGTAGTTCTGTCCTAGGCCAAATGTACCCACCTACATTGGGGTAGGGTACTTCTGTCCTAGGACAAAAGTACCCGCCTACACTGGGTAGTTCTGTCCTAGGCCAAATGTACCCACCTACATTGGGGTAGGGTACTTCTGTCCTAGGACAGAAGTACCCACCTACACTGGGTAGTTTCTTCCCTTTATCTGCCCTAAAAATTACTTTTCATGCATTCGTGTACTCTGAGCTACTTTTAGATCATTTGAGATAGCAATAAAGTCAGTATGCGACTTATATTTAGATCTAAATATCGAAGCCCTAGCAAACCTTTGTTTTTACCCGTGCTCAAAATTTATGTTCTGAGAACATGTCAATTTCTCAAAAAATAATTTTTTAAATTTTACAATTCTGAAATAAAAATTATAAAAAATTTACAATTCTAATTATAAAAATTTTACAATTCTGAAAAATAATTACAATAATTGTAAAATTTTTCAGAATTTTTCTGAAATAAAAATTATTGAAATGAGCGATTCCCTTGGAAAATAGGTAATTATTACTTTCGACCCTCTGGAAAAAACCATGCCGATGGGTTTCGAAAATGAAAATGATGAAAATGAATGTTGACAGTCTCCTTCAAGAGTTGAAAGAGTTTCGAAATTTTTTCCGGATGGAATCACGGAACCTTTTTCACGGTTTTATTAGCTCCAGAATTAAATTCATTGGTCCACTCCATAGCAAAATATAACGAATGAAAAAGTAATGAAAAAGTCGAAAAACCCGAACTAGAAAACCGAAATCAACAACCGAGCGAACGATAAAAAGATCGGCCTGGGCCGATCGCTGAAAATGGTTGACGAACGAACGTTTGTTTGCATGTTTGAAGGATCACCTGTTTCCACTGGCCGAACACGCCGAACGAAGATTCGCTCGGTCACCTAGTGAACAAACGAACATTCGCTCGTCAGGTGTTTCCACCAACCGAACGCCGAACGAAGATTCGCTCGGCCACCTAGTGATGACGAGTGAACAAACGAACATTCGCTCGTCTGCTGTTTCCACCAACCGAACGAACACACATTTCTTCGTTCGCCGGTGTTCGTTCGGCCGGTGGAAACGCACCTTTACATTAATTGGAATTGGTTGATGATGGGGAGGCGGCGATTGTCTCCTTACGATCTCTCTCTATCTCCCCCTCACCATCTCTATCTCCCCCTCACCACCCCTCGCCGTCTCTAGCTCCCCCTCTCCACCCCACGACATCACTACCTCCCCCTCTCCGTCCCCTCGCCAAAACTACTTACATTTAAATTGTAAGTGGCTGAGAAAAAGGAGGGCGAGTCGATTTGGTGGTTGATGATGGGGAGGCGGGGGTTGTATCCTTACGATCTCTCTCTATCCAGGGAAGGTGGTAGAGAGGGCCACTAGGCCCTAACCTTCCCTGGTGGTTAAATAAAGATTTCAATCAATCTATCTCCCCCTCACCGCCCCTCGCCATCTCTATCTCCCCCTCACCACCCCTCGCCATCACTACCTCCCCCTCTCCATCCCACGACATCACTACCTCCCCCTCTCCGTCCCCTCGCCAAAACTACTTACATTTAAATTGTAAGTGGCTGAGAAAAAGGAGGGCGAGTCGATTTGGTGGTTGATGACGGGGAGGCGGGCCCTTTACACTGGCAACAAATATTGCTAGAATTGAGAAAATTGCTCTACAAAAGCGGCCCGGCTATTCAAGCCAATATTTATTGCCGCAACTATTCCACATTGAAAGCAACATTTCTTGCCGAAGGTTGCTCAATAAATGTTGCTCCATGTAAATTGCTCAATTTTTACGTTTACACTTGAGAGGGAGATTTGGAAACAGTTGCTCAGGAAATGCATCAAATAGACTAAGGACTATCTTGTCATATAACATAATATGTTATAACATATTATGTGGTTTACAAAATAAAATCTATGAGGCAAATTTTAAAGAGTTCGTCTACAAGTATGATGTGATCTTATTATATGAGACAATCATAGTAGACAATATTGTATCAAGGTACCAATGGTGGCTATTTGCATGATTTAATTGGGGGGTTGAGGACAGGCACCTTTCTTCTGCTAAAAAAGTCGTCTCATTTTTACTCTTTTTATCTTTGTTGTGCCAACAGTCTGATTTTTTGTGCCCTAACTTACCACATAGTTCGCATTTGGGTTTACTTTTGTTCTGTTTTTGGCTAGAGTTGAAATTGTTGAATGAATTATTTTTATTTTTCCGATTTTGGTTATTTTTGCTATCGAAAGCCCCTTCAGAGGTCGGTGACATATTTTGATGCTCCTTCCTAGCTTCATACTCCTCAAGGATTTTAATTTTTAGGTCCTTAGGTTTGGGAAGAGGAAAGAGGAAAATCCGAATAGATTCGCATTCACACCTGTGAATCCGAATTGGGTTCACATCCAAACGGCCACTATAAATAACACTTGGGTGTTAGCGAATTGTCGGATGTATATTTATTGGCAAAGCGGGTGTCCGTTGTGTGAACTTACTATAAGTACCTAACCCTTACTATAACATCCTTATTTTTTTGTACTGACATTCATTAAAACGTCCTCAGACTTACAACGAGGATTTCATTTGTCAATTTGAATCATATCACTACAACGGCAAACACAAAAAAATACCGTTTGTTAATTTTCTGGTAGGTACTCATATTTGTGTAGGTGCCTACTGTTGTTCCGAATTCAAACTTGAATTTCTCCATGATATCGATAAGGAAAAGCGATGTTGACTATACCACTAGAAAGCTGATAAAATTTGCAAGTTTTCCTGAGATTTGACAACGTCCAGCATGCAGTTAACGTACAAAGTATTTTCATAAATTTAATTTTTTTAAATGTTCAATGCTTGAACTGCAATTGCGGTCCTTAGGAGTTCGTTTATGATTACGAATGTGCATTAGGCGTATACAGGGTGTCTAGGGTTTCGATGGGACAAACTCAGGGAATCGATTCTGCAGATAATTTGCAACAAAAAGTGCCTCTTAGAGTTTTTTTTTTAGAGGCTTCATTTTGGAGTTATTTACGATTTAAGATTTTTTTCGTGTTTTCGACCCTAACTCAGTTAAACGGCCATAACTCCCTTAAATAACTATGTAAAGTAAAAGTTGAGGATACCGTTGGAAAGAGCATTAAATTTCCTATCTCCTTGATTATAAAATCAAATTGTTTCGATTAGTCCTCATTGGTGAAAAAATGGTCAAAGTCCAAAGTGTGAGCATTTTTTAAGAATCACCATTTTTCTTTCTTTTTTTGCGCTATTAGTACGAAAGTGTTTCAGTGGGCACTCCTCGGGAAAAACTTGCCCAAAACCTCAGCTTTCGAATGGTATAAGAAAAAAAATTTTACAGTGAAATTTGACGGAGAAAATGACGTTTGAATCCTGAAAAACGTGAGTTTTTAGTTGAAATCAACGTTTCTCACCAAAAGCCGACGTGCATCATGAAAACGAGTTCGATATCGCTATTTATGCGCTATTTAGAAAACTTATACGCTAAATAGCTTATCTCAGAAAACAGGAGTGGACTTATGTTCAATCGAGGAGCTTCCAAACTCATGGTAAGTGACCTTTTATTTTGATTACTGTTCTTGGACTTTCGAGTACCTACCTAAGCTTTTTCAATAGGTCGCATTCACGATGAATCTTGTCTGGTCATTTCGATAAATCCAGATAACGAAGACGCCCGAATGCACTTAATCGGCATTGTGTCAAATGTATTCATTGTCTCAACATCATGCAGGTGTATTCAAACCGGGAGTTAGCCGATATCATTTTTATGTATGGCTTTGCGAATGGCAACGCTAGACTTGCCGCCCGCGAGTATGCTATAAGGTTCCCCGACCGAAGACATCCCAATCATAAAACGTTTCCTCTCGTATTCCAGAGGCTGATAGAAACAGGTTCCAGTTCGTACGCCGTTCGAGAGAGAAACCCAAGACCCAGCCAAAATGAAATCCGCATTTTGGACGCTGTGGACGACGATCCGAGAACAAGTACGCGGCGAGTAGCCCGACAGGTCCGAACTAATTGATTTTAGGCGCAAAGATAATGAATGACCTTATGCATGCAACTTATGTACAGCTCCCTTACGTAAATCTGCTTACTACTATTGAGATAATATCCTAGCTGACATCAGCATCTCGAGTTTATATAAGGAGCCAGCCCTGCGCGGCAAGGCAGTTGGTGTTTACGCTTCAGACCGTTAGCTTCACAGTTGTCATTCTCTCCTCTGTAACTTGTGATCAAGAATAAAGACCTTTTTTAAAAAGACATTTTTGGAAGAACCAAATTTAGCTGGCGCAGTCGTTCGGACAACTCAGCGGAATTCATCGATCGATCATCGACGAATTGGCTCGAGACGAAACCTCAACGGTCCCAAGCGAATCACCACTCCTCACAGAAGCCGCCTCCAGGATCTTCGACTGAGAATGACCTACACCGTTCTTCTGTGAGTTAAATTTAAGCTATAATAAATCAATAATTTTATTACCGGAGTCTTACAACGACACGCACTTGAGACTACCCAAAATTATTATTCGACGCCCTACAACGACTCGCACTTGGGGCGCAACTATATTCAACTCCTACAACGACTCGCACTTGGGAGAATCATCAAGAAAATTTCTTCATTTAATATAACAATAATCATCTCCTCCAACGACTCGCACTTGGGAGAACCAATAATTCGAATACCGAATTAAATCATCAAACTCCTTCAACGACTCGCACTTGGGAGAATCTTCAAGAAACATTTCTTCATTTCAAATATCGCTATAATCATCTCCTTCAACGACTCGCACTTGGGAGTTATTAAAGCGAACATTTAAATCGCCCTTCTTCCGAATCATACCTTTCGCTCGGTCGAGCTTGCTCATCGCGCTACTTCCGCCCACGCGCGTCACCTTATCTTCCTTCGTCGAGAACTCCGTTCGACCTTCACTTCCTTAGACCTCCTTAGCTATTAATATTTCAATATATCATAATTGTTATAATCCGTTTATGTTAGTAATAAGCTAATCAATTTTTTTTCTCTCCTGTACAGCAAATCGTCAGATTGAATTTGTTTCAGCCGCTATTCTCCTCTCACTATTTTTCTCAAATCTAAATTGCCAAAATTCCAAAGCTATATAAGAAATACCTTCACGCTAGGGTATTTCCTAAATTTCAATCACCTTTAAGGACAATCTCAGAAAACCAAATGGAAGACTCTCAACAACCTTCCACCTCCCCCGTGGAACACTGGACCGCCGAAAGAATTATCGGCCAACAGCAAAATCAAATAGCAGAACTAACAGGTCTAGTAAAATCATTAATGGTGAACCAGGTCATCCCAGAAACTAATCGCTCCACCCTTTCCAAACAATACGTTGACATGATTCCCCTATTTGACGGCCGACTTGAGGCAGTCAAACCATTCTTAGAAATTACCCAAAAGTTATACGACCAATTTTTTGACGTGACGTCCCCCGAGTCTTTTCATAATTTCGCCCTGATTTCTGCCATCAAATCAAAAATCATATCCCCTGCCGCGGAGCTCATCGCAGCTAGCGATTGCTCCACGTATAAAGAGATTAGAGACGCGATAATAGGAGGATTCGAGGACAAAAGAGACGGTCCTACGCTAACTCTGCACTTGGCACATTTTAGGCAACAGGATCAGGAAGATCCTTTTAAATTTCACGATAGGCTACAAAAACATCTGAGGCTCCTCATTGCCTATACACGAACACATGAAGTAGAGCATGACGCGAACATTCTTATTAACCATTTCCAAAAGCTCGCGCTAAGAGTTTTTCTTATGCACTTAAAGGAACCCCTGGGAGCCAGTTTAAGAGCTAGGAACCCCGAGACTCTAAGTCAAGCCCTAGGTCTAATGACCAACGATTATCAAATGCTATCAACCATGAACAGAAAAATAGGATCACACGTGCCTTCACATTTTCCCAGACCAACCTTCCAATCAAGTCCCCGACCGACCAATAATTTCGGTCGACCTTTGAATAACTACAAACCACAGACCTTTTCATCTCCAGGCCCCAGACCTCAAAACTTCAGTAGCAACCTAAAGCCAAATCTCCCTAATCAACCGGTGAACCCTCAGTTCAAACCAAACCCAAAACCAGGTCCTAGTACCGGCGCAAAACCCCCTTCAGGGAACTTCGCCCAGCGTCCCCATCAACGCCCCTGGCAACCCTGGCGGCCTTCGCCCCAGCAAAACCAGAACGTTCAAGGAACTAGAGCCCAGTCTAACATGAGCTGGCAAACCACCCCCAACTACCATCAGATCTCTGAAAATGAACCTGAAAACCCTGATGACCCGTACGAAGGCCCAGAGGACGCAGAAACATACCCTGATGCCGAAGAGTATTTCCAAGAGGATACTCATGAGCAAAATGAAGAAACCCAGGAACAGTGTTTTTTAGGAGAAACGGGCCTAAAAAACCCGAATACACCCTGATGAATTTAGACAAAAAAACAATCCTCGAACTCCCCTACATCATATGCCCAAAATCTAACCTTCGCTTTCTTATTGACACTGGCTCTACTAAATCATACGTAAACTCTACCATAGCTGAACACCTCTTCTCAGACAAGATAAAATCCAACCCTTTCACTGTCCGCACCGCCCACGGATGTACCGAAGGTCGCTTCACGACTTTAATACCCTTAGGACCCCTATTCGACAGAAAACATTTGAATCACCAATTCACAATTTTTGATTTTCACTCTAAATTCGATTGTCTCATCGGATTAGATATAATTAAAAAACTTGGTTGCTCTCTCGACTTTGTGAACCATGTACTCACGACTCCCCACGGGACAATAAAACTTCAATACCTAGGCTCAGAGTGTGCCGACCTCCATCTCATAGATGCCCGGTCCGTTCAAAAAATCAAGGTCCGAGTCAACATCGAGCAGGGAGAAGCCATAATCCCTTACACAAAGATTGACAAATTGGAAATTCCCGAAAGCATAGTAAAAATCAAAGACTTTGAAGCCACCGTAAGCATTTCGAACCCCGAACCTAAAGTCACTAAATTTGCCCAAATTGCCCCTCTCAAAGTAGACGCTCTCTCACCCCCGACTCACACACAAACAGCACAAGATTTAAATCACTTTTGGGACGAAACGTTCAAATTCAACCTACAAGACCTCAAAATGAACCACATGAATGAGAACGAGAAAAGAGCAATTTCCGAGTTAGTACAGAAATTCCCTGACATCTTTAGCTACGAACATCAACCACTAACTCACACTACTGAAATCCAACACTACATACAAACCCATCACGAAATACCGATTTATACCAGGAACTACCGTTTCCCTGAAGCCTACCGCCACGAAGTAGACCGGCAAGTACAAGAAATGTTGGATCAAGGAATCGTAACTCATTCCACGAGTCCTTACAACGCTCCAATTTTTCTCGTACCCAAAAAGGCAATCCCTGGTAGCCCTCCTAACGCTCCACCTCGTTGCCGCCTAGTTGTTGACTACCGCGGACTGAACGACGTAACAATTCCCGACAAATACCCATTACCGCCAATAACCGAACTCCTTGACAAATTAGGCAGAAGTCAATATTTTTCCGTGATAGATCTTCGTGCAGGTTTCCATCAAATACCTATGGAAAAGAGTTCACAAGCAAAAACCGCCTTCAGCACCCCCTCATATCATTTAGAATTTAAAAGAATGCCATTCGGATTACGAAACGCCCCCAGCACGTTCCAACGATTAATGGACAACATAATGCGATCAGCTGGCCATTACTCATGCGTATATATGGACGATGTGATAGTGTTTAGCGCCTCCCTAGAGGAACACATTAAACACCTTCACGAAGTATTTAGACGCTTGAGAAACGCTAACCTGAAAGCACAACTAGCTAAGTGCGACTTTTTCCGAAAGGAAGTCGCCTACTTAGGGCATGTAATCACCGATCATGGAGTAAAACCTAACCCGGAAAAAATTAATTGCGTTCTAAATTTCCCTATTCCCAAAACTCCAACTCAAATCAAATCCTTCCTGGGACTCCTAGGATACTACCGTCGCTTTATTCCAGACTTTGCGGGAGTAACCAAACCAATGACTCGCTGCCTTAAAAAGGGTTACAAAATCTAGGGACGCGGGAGCGTCCCGCCCGCCAAGAAAACCGAAGCCCTGAAAACCGAAGCGACTGAGACACTGATTACGCGACGGAACAAGTTGGGGATTTCACCCTACCATAGCTCGGTCCCCTGAGTGTCTCGAGAGTTGATTTTTTGTACACCAACTCTCCAGGGGCACGTGAGGACGTAAAACAAATTTCAGCTCTTGGGAACATCAGGTGTCGGGGGTATAACAATTTTAAAACCACTATTTTTCACGTTTTTCGTGTTCTTCTTCTTCTTCTTCTCGTTGTTGTTCATTGACGGGGCTACAGCCCAGCAGACAAATCGGATCGAGCTGAAATTTTGCACACACGTTTGTTATGCTCCAAGGGAGTGCCTTTTGACCATTTTTTCTCCCTCCCCCCATTTCCCCCCCAATTAGGGGGGAAATAGTGTTTTTTAGGAATTTCAAATGGTCATAACTCCTTCGAAATTGAAGCTTTTTCAGATTTTCTTTTTTAGTTGTGTTCAGCTTTTCAAACTGTTTAATTTGAGATCAAAAAATGCTTCCTAAGGGGGAAAATAAAGGAGTTATGGTGATTTTTCTATTTTCAACAACAACTGCCGCAAATATTGATGAAAATTGGTGCGGTTGGTCCTGAAATGTCCGCTAGGTTGTCTAGAATATGCTCAATAATTTTGAACTAAATCTCAATCGATTTGACTAATCCACAGCCAAAAATACGTGAATAAATTCCACATCTACTGATTTGGCTAATTTCCGAAAACATCAAAGTTGAACGGTGGTCAGAAAAATTGTCGTAGAGTGGCGCCTGTTTAAGGATCGATAGGAAATTTTATGGGCTTTCGAATGAGGGTAGCGCACTTTGGCACTTTTCCCAACGGTTCTCGAGTTATTCGCGATTTTTGGTATAAAAACGTGCGTTTTACCAGTTGCAAACTTTCTCTTTCCTCTTTCTCTTCGACACCAATAATTACAATTATTGTAATGATTCTCAACAACAAAAATTTGCACAATCCCCAAGAAAAAGTGCAACCAATTTTCAAAAAATTTCTAATTCAAATTTATTCAAATTTCTAATTCTTTCTATTTTTTTAAATTTAATAATAAGAATAATTGTATTAAATTTTAATAATTGTTTTTAAATTGTTGATTGTTTTAATTAATCGAAAATTTTAAAACTAATATTTAACCAATTCGCAAAAATTTTAAAACTACTTATTTTTCAAACACATTTCAGATAACAAACAATAATTTCCAAAAAATAATTATTCTTGTCACAAAAACCAGAAACAAAAAGGCAAATTAGTAGGCGTACTAATTTTTTACTAAATTTTGACTAGGATAAAACTTCATTTAGGAAAACATTTACTAGTTACCTCGTAGGTACTTTTGTATTGTATAAGTTGTTGAACCGTATTGTATAAGTACCACTCGAAAACTAGCCATGCAAAAAGATGTGATATCCCCCCAAAAACAACTCCGTTGTAAAAACTGGCCCGCCAAAAAACCTCAGCCGCAAAAAGGAATGATATCCATTTTGCCCGCCAGCCACATATATAGGATGCTCGGTGCTTCGCACCTCGCTGTTGAGTATGCATATAGAAACCTGATCCTCCTACCCCTAACCTCCACCGTCAATGTTTTCCTGATCCCTTTCTCCTTCCCACAACCCCCTCTCACCCTTAGTCACCCTCGGTTTCACCTAATATGTTTCCTCTGTTACACCAGCAGGGAGCTTTACGCTTCTTTCAATGCTGTTGGCGGGAGCTTTTTGCCACATAAACAAGCCTGAATTGAAGCATTACTAGTAGGGGGAAAAGGAGAGATCTGGCGCAGGGGCTAGTGGGGATAACCTGACAGACCTGGAAGGCGGACGATAACAGCAGTTGTAACCTTCCTCCAGACTCATTCGGAACCTCATATCGTACCACGCTATTGTTTCAAGGTCAAAAAGTATTATTCGCGGTATTGGGAATCGATCTCGCGAACTCCGCGACTCTAATTAGTTATCATAACCACTGTGCCAACTATGCGATTACTTCGACGGGTGAGATATGTGGATCATCCGAGTAGACCCACTAATTAGGAGTGAAGTAATTACATTTTTGTAAGCTGTATAAGCCGTATTTATATTATAAATTCGCAGCCTAAACGTGTGATGAGAATACTATTTAGAAATCTTCCACAAATGTGGTGTATAGTGGAGACTCAAGAACCTACTCGTTCATGGGAGATCCGTAATTTTATTAAACAAATACCAAGGTAGTATGTGTTTATGTTCGCATATCGTTAACTTGAACGAATGGTTTTAGGTTCGTTACTTAATCACATTCCCCCACATTGGTATATGGGGACGAATACAAATAATTATTATGCATCAGGAACACTCATTTATTTGGTATTAAGATGTTCAATGCAATCGCGTAAATGAGGAGGGTGATCAGGTGATCAATCACTCCCCAAAGACTAATAATAATAATAATAATTAGAAAAAGAAAAAAACGGTGGGTACAGCTTTCGTACAAGTACGCAACCACGAGGGACATTTTATGTCTTTGCGCCCCCTCCCATCAAAAACTTATATGACGCTTGCATTCGTGTTGACAATATAAATTATTGAGAATGATCACCAGTGTGTAAACAATTATTTAAACAATCACGCTCATACCGCCGCTTGTCGGCCACGCACTCAGCAGTGGTTAACGTAATATGGTTAGGTAAATCGAGAGCTATCCAACGAGTGGTGAACGATTTTTGTACGATGATAAGTGGCGAAGATAAAGTTCCGTAGCAACGAATCGGTTGTAAGCGAAAATCATCAGAAACTCCGCGTAACGCTCTCCGCGTGACGATTTTTCATTTATGTGCCATAGTAAAGACACAAAATGTCAAAAATACAATTTGTTTAAAAATAAAATCTAGAAGGTGTTAAAATGCGCTTTTACGAGTATAAATTCTCAAACTTCTCCGGGGTAAGACCCCCCTGGGGATCCGTCGGTAGTATCTCCTTCCAGGTTAATCACCCTCCAAATCAAAATCCTATTTACGCTACTGGTTCAATGCAAAAATGTAGGTACGACATCTGCCGTAAATTACTCGAATAATCCTAGTTATAAAATTACCTAAAATATAATTATAATATATTCATTATCCTAAATTAAACCTGTTTTACTTTCATTATTTCCAACTTCAAAAATATTCAAAAAAACCAATTTTTTAAAATGTTACTGTTGAGTGTTCAAATAGGGATGGGAGAAATCATTCTAAGATTGAGGTATCTGGATGAAATAGATGACATTAAATGTAAATTTTACCCGCGACGGTTTAATCACCGATGATTTGGTAAATACATTCAGTTGTTTATGAATGTAAGCCATTCTAGGAGCGAGAACATCGAAGGTTTGTGCTTATGGACATTAGTTGCTTTTCTTAAAAACTGAATTCATTGCTATGTTTATATTATCAAAGATACACGCAAAGAACCTCCCCATAAAATGATGCGATAAGTTGAGATGCGACGTATATGAGCATAATACTACATTTCAAGATTTTCTTTGAGCCTACTTCGAAGCATTTGAAAGTAATGCAAGGATTTCCCGATTTTATTGACTAATGGTGCTTCATGATCCTTCCACTTGAGATGTTGATCTAAGTGAACACCCATATATACTCGTATTATCGAATTCGTCCTTTTTATCTCCATGCAGCTACACAAGTTTCTTACTGCATTACAGTTTGCCTTATACACTTGGGATTTAGAGCCATTAAGAAGTCCTATTTTTATTTATTGAGAAGGTAAATGCATTTAGTTTTCAAAAGGTTCATGGTGAGACTATAGACTATTTCTGATATACAGATGACATCTGTATATTGTATATCTGACATTGTGCCTTTCTTAGTTAAAAGCTCCATCACCACGTCAAGGTGAAGGCACTTCGATGGAGTCCTACTTACATACTAAACATTCATACAGCTTGGGGGTCTTTACGACCACGCTAGAGGCCCATTCACACTCACTTTTTAAAACGAGGCGATCATCGGTAAATTTCGTTACCTTTGATTACAACGTTCCTGAGTTCCTTTCATACAGCTTGGGGGTCTTTACGACCACGCTAGAGGCCCTTTCATACAATTCTATTGCTAAAAATAATTTTTAAGTTTTCTAGTGTTAGTGGGGAAAATGCCGTGTTTCCGGTAGGTGTGTCTCTAAGGAATAGTTATACCATTTTGGGCGAAATAGGGGGGCTAATGGGGACGCCGTGTTTCCGGTAAGAACATTTCCATAGATATAGCCATACCTACCATTTCGGGCGTTTAGATTTCTGCCGTGCTTCCGATCGGTTACATGTTTTCGAATGGACGTCCTCACAGACTCTTTTTAGTCCAATTAAATAGAGGTTTTTCAGCACTAATAGGACCGTTTTTTGACTGGAGAATACTGCGAATCGTTATAACCAAATCATTTTGGACAGTCAAAAGGGCATTGCGGGGGTCTTCATAATATTATGTACATCTGTAGGATGTTAGAGGATGAATATTCACAATTACCTATCCTGAGTTCAGTTCATACAGCTTGGGGGTCTTTACGACCACGCTAGAGGCCCATTCATACACACTTTTTAAAATGAGGCGATCATCGGTAGATTTCGTTACCTTTGATTGCAACGCAACCGGTTAGTTCGATCAGTTTTTTTTTTTTTTTTTTTGTTAGTACATGTTTAGCATTATTTATATTGAAGTCTTAATGGTGCTATATTCGATGCGGATAACATAAATACAATATCTTAGAAAAAATAACAAGTTGAATAACAAAAGTAGTCTAATACCTTCACACTTATTGCTAAAAATCAGAAGTAAATTAATTTTCTATATAGGTACTTTTTTTTCTGCAAATATTATTTATAATCAACATTTTGCTAATTTTTTTTTTTTTTTTTTTGTTTTTTTTGTTTTTTTTGTTTTTTTTGTTTTTTTTTTGTTTTTTTTTAATTGTCAGTGGGGTGTTATTCCAAGTACCCATGGGCAACTGTTGATACACCGTCCTCCAATATTTTCCTTTTAGTATCAAATGGGGATAAAGCAATTTTGTTAACTTGCGCGGTCACAACGTTGTGTTGTTTCGATTGGATAACAACCATCTGCTTTCTAACTATATTAGCCAAAAATAAGGATTTGTAATAATCTTCGAATTTTATTTCTTTTTCAACTACATTCTTACTAATACCCTTGATTTTCTTTATCTCCCTATCGTCTTCTGTTAGAATCTCATACATTTTCGCTCTGAGAGCTATAAACTTAGCTATTATTTTCCCATTCATTTCATCTTTGAATTTACCGAGTACTTTTTTATTTTTTATAGAGAAGCAGAGATGATCTTGAGGATAATCGGATGTATCCATGTAGTCTAACATATTCAATATATCGAGATGTAGATCGTCTGTCTTTATTGCGTATATAAAACTGTCTGTGTCCATATAACAAAGTGTCAATCTTTCAGGTCCGAATCTTGGCAGCATTATATCATAATGGTACTCATACATTGTTGTTTTTGAAATATCAAGTATACTCATACCAATGTATATTGGCTTATTGAATGTTATCGATTTTTTAGCCATATGTACCGCAACTAGATTTTCACTGTAAATAGTTCTATCTAAAAATTCTGGTTTTGCAATGAGTTTTTCCAACTTTTTAGCATCTGACACAAGGTGTATGGTTAGTCTATTCCTAATATTTTCCATTGTTTTACCAAAAATTGCATTATTCATCAACTTGAATAGGTCTTTTTCAAAATTGTTTTTAGCGTTCTTTCTAAATTCTGTGTTCAAGACAATGTAAGGTTGTAACCACTGCGATTGTTTGAATTTCAATACACGATGGATCTTCTCGACTTTTAAGCCGTGAGCTATGGCTTGCTTCAGTGCCATGTAATGCACCACATAACGTTCACGTTTTCCTAGATGAGGCGTCAATTTTGTGGTTGTATCCCCGGGAGGTATGATATTTTCTGCGAGGAAGGGAAGATAGTTGTGTGATTTGTGCAGGTGTTGTGGGTAATCAACATCAACCTCCATGATGTACCCATATTGATCATCTTCATTCAAACTCAATACATCAATATCTTCTTTGCACCAGTTGAATCCACCGTAGGGTAGAGGTTTTGACATAGCAAACCCATAAAGATTGTTACAGTCCTGATAACTGATGAAAGTAGGTTCTTCGTTGGGGTTGTAATCCTTTATATATTTGTTATTGGCTTTGACATATCTGTGAGAAGCTTGACAAATTCCACCTCGTATCCCCTTTTCAATCATCAAAATCTGATCGTAATCAGTTAAAAGGTCCAGTCTCATTTCTGTATATTTAAGCATTGCATCCCATGATAACCCAGGTAATGTAAAGTAGTGAGCTGGGTCAAGTTTATGGCTTATATGAATTGTATCTCTGAAGTTTTCGAACACATCTGCTAGTAGGAGAACATCCGTCTTGAGGTAGTGATCACTATACTCTCCAAGTGTAGCACAATTGAAGTGTTGCCATACTGTTTTCGCATGTTGATAATCCTCATTCGTTATACCACGTTTTTGTAATCTGCTGTAGAATGCTTCTTTAGGAGGCAGAGCGGTTTCTTCCAATTTTTCCCAGGACGAGATGTATTCATACGGGAACACTCCTTTTCTCTTCATTAGAGCTAGATCGTCCAAAGAATGAAACTTTGTCGTCTCTTTAAATTCAGGAACATTTTTGGCCAATGCGTCCAGACTTGCTGACATAAACCTGAAGGTGTCAATGTATCGGATTTTGAATCCTCCTGCTACTTTTTTAGTGAACGATATATACTTTTCTTCGGAATTCGGAATAACCTCAATTTCTTTATCGTCGTATCCAAGCTCCTTTACAATGAAATGTGAGTCGTACCCAGAGAGGTTATGTATTAGGACTGGAATAAATTTTGGGTTCCTACATCTCAGATTACAGCTATTGTGGGCGGGTCCCCTGTATTTACCAGTAATATGGCAATGATCATGTACTTTCCCATCACTTTCAGTGAACTGTGAGTTGCACAAGTAACATTTCTTTGCAGATCTAAAGATCATTTGCTCTCTGTCAGATAGTGGAGTCATTGGAGTATTCATCGAATAAGCTGTCGAAATCGTCTCTGCTATTGTTTTTATTTGTTGAACAAAGTGAGAGACTGCATCCTTTCCCCTGTAGACAATCGGTTCTGATGGTATGTCTAACTGAACATCCTCAACTTCATCAGATTTCTTTACATAGAGGCAATAACTCATAGGTACATGCTTTTGAATGGTTTTGGTACAGGATTCTGTTGAACTTTCTGCTATAGGCTCTAGTAATGCTTCAAAATCAGCATATACAACGTAAGGAACCTTCAACATTCTTTCACAATGTTCGAACTCAATGTACGGTTTTTTTGTAGGCATGTCTACACGAATTGCTTTATTTTCCATACAGTATTCTCGGTGTTCAGCTAATTTTTCCTCTTTTGATTTGTCATATCGATCGTCGAATTTGGTAAAACACCTTTTACAGACGATTATTTGTCCGTTGCGTTTTGTCAACTGTCTTACAACCAATTTTTCGAAATTTTTTATGTAAACATAATGGTATGTACCCGAATCGTCGTTTATGAGAAGGAGATCGCGGTGATCGAGTAATTCCTCTTTTGTCACTTTGAGAGGGTATATTTTGCAAGCATCATCCAATCCGTACACATTAATAGAAATGTTATTGATATTCTCGAATTTTTTGATCTGCTTTAGAGGAGTAGGAAAATCTATGCAAGAAAAATCGTAGGGATGGTCGAGATTGACATATTTACTCACACGTTGTCCATCCTTAGTAATGAATTTCGCTAGAATTGAATATTTAAAGCATAAATTATCGTCATTCTTTACATTAATACAAGCACGTTTATTTTCGATTTGCGGCGGGAGTTGGATGTAAGTACTTCCCTTCAAAGGAATATTTTTATTAATCCTTAAACGTAAACCTTCTATATGATGCAAAGACCATCCACTTTTTTTCAACTGAGCCTCCTCCATCTCATTTTGCAATTTTTCATTAAATTTCTTAACAACGTCATCAAGATTTGTATCAACTTGTATCGCTTTGTTTCGTGTTTTGAACGCTTTATCTTGTAACTCACCAACCGTATTTTTGAACGTACACTCCACAAGTACATTGACCTTGATAGATGTAAATTCATTTAATGCGTCTCTTATTTTAATTTTTACATCATCTTTCACTTTAGAAAGGAAAGTTGGTAAATCTGAAGGTGAATCATTTCGCATGAACCAAGATTGCAATCGGTTCTTAAAAGCTGTTTCATAGCCAGTAGTCATACCGTGTCCAATTCGTTCGAGTATAGCTTGTTTCTTCGGCTCCCAAAGTTTGATTTTCTTTTCCAGTGGTGTATTTAAACATGAGTCTTCATGCCTCCTTCCATTGTAGATATTTGTAAATAATTTATCACAATATTTACAGGTAAAAACAATTCCACAACTATGTTCATGCCTCCGAATATGTTTGACACTGAAGGATTTTTCGCACTTTACGCAATTATTCATTTTATAAACAGAGTTGTTTACCGTGTGAAGTTCAGGGAACTACTGACCAACGATATCCGTTTGTCCTTATTTATAGACCAAGGTCGGCATCACTGGTGTTAACCAATCAAAATCATTGTTATTTTACCCAATCAGAGAAGGTTTTATTTTAGCCAATGAAATTGAAGGATTTAGGTAACGTATTATTGTAATCACCCAGAAACTTAATCGACGGTGGGGTGGTGGTGGAGGGGGGAGCAAGGACTTACTCAAAGGCTCCGTCTGAACCCACCCGGTATATTAGGAGACCAGAAGTATGCAGAGGCCCCTCACGCGCCGGACTCGCGACTGGTCGCTCCAGGGGACTTCCAGGCACCCTGGGGCTGCCCATGGGGCTCCATGGGGCTCCCTGGGGCTGCCCATGGGGCTCCCTGGGGCTGCCCATGGGGCTCCCTGGGGCTGCCCATGGGGCTCCCCATGGGGCTCCCTGGGGCTGCCCATGGGGCTCCTTGGGGCTGCCCATGGGGCTCCCTGGGGCTGCCCATGGGGCTGCCCATGGGGCTCCCTGGGGCTGCCCATGGGGCTGCCCATGGGGCTCCCTGGGGCTGCCCATGGGGCTCCCTGGGGCTGCCCATGGGGCTCCCTGGGGCTGCCCATGGGGCTCCCTATGGGGCTCCCTGGGGCTGCCCATGGGGCTCCCTGGGGCTGCCCATGGGGCTCCCTGGGGCTGCCCATGGGGCTCCCTGGGGCTGCCCATGGGGCTCCCTGGAGCAACCAGTCGCGAGTCCGGCGCGTGAGGGGCCTCTGCATACTTCTGGTCTCCTAATATACCGGGTGGGTTCAGACGGAGCCTTTGAGTAAGTCCTTGCTCCCCCCTCCACCACCACCCCACCGTCGATTAAGTTTCTGGGTGATTACAATAGGAATGATACCAAGCCAATCGACTTGGTATCTGTGTAAATAGTTTGATATCATAGAGATGAGTTTCTGTTTGTGATTTCCCCGAAAAAAAGGTGTGTGATTGTTTCGAAAATATAGTTTGTGTGTTCTCCTAACCCAGTGCCGTTATTTCTAACAATTGGTGTCAGAATGTCGACCGAACCCGCGCCCGGACTCGATGGTCACCGGGTTTTACGTAGTGGACGTGTTCTTTCGCTGCCCGGTCTAAACGTCGGAGCTATTGGCAGGGAGAATGGTGAACAAGGACAAGATGAAGCATCTTTCCAAGAATCTGGCGTCCTCCAGCCGCCCCCAGTTGAGCCCAGCGTGAATGAACAGGTAGAAATTCTTTTAGAACATTTCAGAGAACGTTTGGTCAATGAGGTCATGTTGGAAATGAGAGACATGTTGCGCCCGTACCATGATTTTATGGCAACGGCCAGATCCCATGTAAACGGCTCCCAATCTCAGCCTTTGGCCTCATCGTCACCTCCTCAATCTGGTATTTGGTCAGCAGCACCTAGGAAGGTGAGGTCTTTTGATGGCTCTGCTGAATGGGAGTCGTATCAAATACAATTTGAGACAATAGCAGTTGCGAATGGCTGGACTGATGAGGCCAAGGCGGTAGCACTTGCCTCAGCGTTGTCTGGACCTGCATTAGCACTCCTCAGTGATGTTGCTCCGCCTAGGACATACGGGCGGTTGATAGCCGCTTTGGAGGAAAGGTATGGGGTACAGCACCAGTCGCAAATGTATTTGACCCTTCTGAATACCCGCACTCAGCAACCAGATGAAGACATCCGCAAATTCCATCAAGCGATCCGCACCCTTGCCCGTAATTCCGTATCGGATGTTGAACGCCATGGAGTGTACCACTTCTCCCGAGGCTTAAGGGATCCTGAAGTGAGAAGAGCCATTGACACTCTTTCCCCCGCCACAATGTCCGAAGCCCTTGTGATTGCTCTCAGAGTAGAAGCAGCTTCAAAGAGAGACCGCATGCATCAACACATAAACCTGAGGGGAGCTGAAGCGGTGGAAGACAGTCCCAACATGAGTGTTAACCTACAGCCAGGTAGGTGCCCCACGAAATTTCAAGGGAGTAGAGGAGGTGTTACTTCAGAATCCACAAATCACCTTTGCCAGGTACACCAGCACGAGCCAACGGTCAGACAAATTCCTGCAAGGGGTCTTCGTCCCAATCCCAGAGTGGCTTGTTGGAGATGTGATGGTATTGGCCACTACTGTCGTGACTGTCCCACATGGGCTACTAACAAGCGACAGCCAGCCTCTCTATCCCACCTGGGAAACGGCAGGCGGCCAAACTGAAGGGGCGCAGTTTGGTTCCGCACAACACTCCTCAGCCCAGCACCTTGGAGCGTATGGGTAGTGGTGGAAGTGAAGAGGTGTACCGATTAGGAGGTAGTGGTTCTCTGAGTTTGTGGGGACGCGTTGGCACTATTGAGTGCAAACTGTTGGTGGATACCGGGGCCACCGCGACTTTTGTGTCTCCACTCCTAGTAGAGAAAGCCAACATTAAACTATGTCCTGGATCAGAGGGTTTGCTCCGTACAGCCACAGGTGAAACATCACCTACAATTGGCCAGGCTATAATCCAGTTGGACGTTGGGGATGGGAAGCAACGTGAACAGGCAGCAGTGGTCGCCCAGATAGGAGAAGATTGTATTCTTGGCCTTGACTTTCTGCGGAATCATGGGTGCATCATAAACATGTCGCATGGATGTATTCAGGTTGGGAATACCATACTGCCATTCTGTGATGACCACGAGCTGTCGTTAGCCATTCTGGAGCAAGATGAGATGTGGGGTGAGAAGATGGCGCTTTCCTTGGATCCAGATTGCCCAAATGTGGAGAAAGCAGGAACAGCAATCAAACTACCTCATGTCCCTCCTCATTTGACGCCACTCTTCTTAAAGCTCACTAACTGTCTATCAGCAGCCCAACTCAATGACGTTCGACTACTGTTGATTGAGTTTGGAGATGTTTTTGCTATGGAGAAGACTGACTTGGGTCGGATAACAGAGGTCGAACATCACATTGAAGTACTTACTAACACCCCCATTCGCCAAGTCCCAAGACGTATCCCACCACACAGACTTTCAGAGGTTGACGGTTTGATAGCTGAAATGGAGAAGGGGGGAATTATTGAGCCATCAAATAGCCCATGGACGAGCCCAATAGTTCTTGTGAAAAAGAAGGACGGAACAACCCGATTTTGCATAGATTATCGACGGCTGAATGATGTAACACGTAAAGACTCCTACCCCCTCCCTCACATCAACGATCTTCTTGCTGATCTAGCCGGAAGTCAGTGGTTCTCAACATTAGACCTACAGAGTGGATATTGGCAGATTAAGATGCATGAAGCTGATAAGGAGAAAACGACGTTTTGCACACCAAGGGGCTTGTGGCAGTTTCGAGTGATGCCATTTGGACTATGCAACGCTCCTGCAACATTCCAAAGGGCGATGGGGAGGGTTCTGCACAAACAGGTCAGCAAGGGGCGTGTCAAGGTTTACCTTGACGATGTCTTAGTTGATACGTCAACATTTGGAGAGCAGCTCACATGGTTAAGGGACGTTTTTCGAGAATTCCGGAAGCGAGGCATTAAATTGAATCCCAAAAAGTGTGAACTTTTCCGCCGTAGTGTTAACTATTTGGGTTATGTGATCTCTGCTAAAGGTGTATCAACGGACCCAGCCAAGACAGATAAAGTTCAGCAGTGGCCCACGCCTCAATCTGCAAAGGAAGTACGCACCTTTGTTGGACTATGTTCGTATTACCGGCCATTCATCGAAAACTTTGCTGATAGAGCCCAACACCTATATATGGCACAAAACGATAAAGGCGCTTTCCAGTGGACTTCCGAATGTCAAGCAGCTTTTGAGGATTTAAAGGCAGCTCTCACCAACGCACCCGTTCTAGGACATGTTTTACCGGATTTCCTTTTCACCTTGGACGTAGACGCCAGTGACAGGGCAATTGGAGCGGTATTATCACAGCAGCAAGGACCCTGTGAGATTGTGCTAGGCTATTATAGTCGATGCCTTTCAAAGCCTGAAAGAAACTACTGTGTAACTCGGAAGGAACTCCTGGCAGTAATTGAGGCCCTCAAGCATTTTCGCCCATATGGATTGGACAATGGGAGGAAGCTCACGGTGAGAACTGATCACTCGTCACTGCAGTGGTTGAAGAGTTTCAAGGAGCCTGATGGGCAGATGGCTCGGTGGCTCGAGTTCTTAGCCCTATTCAATGTGACTATTGAGTACAGAAAAGGAGCATCACATTCCAATGCAGATGGCATGTCTCGCCGGCCTTGTCTAATGAAAGGATGCAAATACTGTGCCCGGCGGGAGGAGAAAGAAGCCCCAGCTACAATTGAAGAAGTCAATCGAGTAGGGCTAGAACGGGATGTCCAATGGCAGGAGGCACAGCTCAAGGATCCAGACGTCTGCCCTGTCTATGAGTGGAAAGCTCGGGGTGTACGACCCGAATGGGAAAAGGTATCTCCCCTCAGTGCGACCACAAAGGCATTATGGGCAGCATTTGACTCCCTGGAACTAATCAATGGAGTCCTGTATCGAAACTGGGAGAGCCACACTGGGGCCCCAAAGCGCACTGTAAAGCAGATAATTGTGCCATGTAAGCTGAGGGAATTGATACTCCAGCAAATTCATCAATTGGGCCACTTTGGCTATAAGCGAACAATTACAGAGGTGCACCGAAGATTTTACTGGGTCGGACTACATAGAGACGTAAGGGATTTCTGCAAAGCCTGTATCGTATGTGGTCAGCGGGGAAAGTCAGGGCAGAAAATGACAAGAGCACCACTGCAGACGTACTCCGTTGGTGCCCCTTTTGAACGGATAGCCGTTGACGTGGTGGGACCTTTGCCTCGGTCGGATATGGGAAACCACTACATGGTTGTAGTCATGGACTACTACACAAAGTGGCCCGAAGTATTTCCAGTCCCTGATCAGAAGGCGGAAACGGTAGCAGATGGCTTGGTGGCCCATGTATTTTCACGTTTTGGCCTCCCGCTTGAGTTGCATACTGATCAGGGTAGGAATTTCGAGTCAGCGGTGTTCCAGGAAGTTTTACAAACCTTAGGGGTGTGTAAGACGAGGACTACGCCTTTACGACCCCAGAGTGATGGGTTGGTGGAACGTTTCAATCGGACGCTGTGGGAAATGTTATCAAAGATAGTTGCAGTGCATCAACGAGATTGGGACCAAAAGCTACCCCTGGCCCTCCTCGCGTATCGGTCGTCAGTGCACAAAACAACGGGATTCTCGCCTGCTATGATGGTTTTTGGGCGTGAGCTGACGGTACCGATAGACATTGTCACTGGCGTGGGTCCTGACTGTAAAAGCCGAACGGAATATGCCCAGGAGCTTAGGCGACAGTTGCAGGAGACCCATGACATCGCGCGTCAGACTATGGGGAGAGTTGCGGCCGAAACAAAGCGCCGGTATGATCGCCACTCCAATGAGTGTAGGTTCCGGTCGGGAGACCAAGTTTGGTTGCACTACCCTCGTCGAACAATCGGGCGCTCACCGAAGCTGCAGCTCCCATGGTTGGGACCATGCAAAATACTAAAAAGAATATCAGATGTTGTTGTCAGGATTGTTACGCCAAAAGGGAGGAGGATCGTCGTTCACGTAGACAGACTGCGGCCATATGCGGAGGGGCGATCTCAGAGGGAGGATAGCAACTTCAAGGACAAGGAAGAGGGTGATGTTAGGAATGATACCAAGCCAATCGACTTGGTATCTGTGTAAATAGTTTGATATCATAGAGATGAGTTTCTGTTTGTGATTTCCCCGAAAAAAAGGTGTGTGATTGTTTCGAAAATATAGTTTGTGTGTTCTCCTAACCCAGTGCCGTTATTTCTAACAATACGTTACCTAAATCCTTCAATTTCATTGGCTAAAATAAAACCTTCTCTGATTGGGTAAAATAACAATGATTTTGATTGGTTAACACCAGTGATGCCGACCTTGGTCTATAAATAAGGACAAACGGAT
>OY986049.1:43381033-43556939 GCA_963920205.1 Stenodema calcarata | reverse complement strand
ATCTTGAAACGTAAACCAACAAATTTTGAGGGGGGGGGGGGGGGGTTGAAAACTTTTTCTTTGGGCGATTCCAATGGTTCATTATCGAAGATAATAAACCAATATACAAATTCTTGACACAACGGTTCATTATCTTCTTTGTACAGATCACCCTTCTGTCTAGATCACTAGGTCTGAATGTCTATATCCTAAATGTTAGATTAATTATTATTATGAATTATCACTAATTATTAATAATTTTATCAAGTACCTAGTGAAAATTATTATAATTTATTGTTAGGTATTAATCATGTGTATTTATTATTAATAATTATTATTATTAATTATGATTAATTATTACGATATAACTCTGAGGTTTTTAATACTACGTCGGTAATAATGTTTCTATAAAAGAAGTACCTACCAACAAACATTCGAAATTACCTTCATTTCCGTAGCACGAAACGCACCTCAGAGCAACAAACTCGACATAACTTAAGCCATATGATGTTCAAAAGAGCTTGTTAGTATGAAAATGGACCTGTATTTCAACAGTTTGATTCACGATCGGGTTGTGAGGCACAATCTTTGGGCCGTCATTGTGAACGAACGGCTGGTCGTACAAAGCTGCGGATGGTCTTAAAAAATTCTACGGAACAAACTCTATCTAAATATGAAATAAAAAACATACCGTTTTATATGAATTTTTCGAGATATGAGATTTTCAAATTTTCAAAATTCGTTTTGAACCCCTTCCCCTTGACCTAGGGTTATGAAAAGTTTCGAGGACCATTGTGGGGTTGGTCGAAACCCATAAAAAAAATTTCGTAATTTTAACTCAACGCTAACTGGGCAAAGTGGCGCGGACGGCGTACGGCGGACGGCGGACGGCGTACGGCGTACGGCGGACGGACGGATTTTTTTTTATTCGATTTTCTGAATCTACGTATCTTGAAACGTAAACCAAAAAATTTTGAGGGGGGGTTAAAAAACTTTTTTCTTTGGGCGATTCCAATGGTTCATTATCGAAGATAATGAACCAAAATTGAGTTTGTATGCGAAAAAACGTGTATTTTCAGGCACATTTTCACCGGTATCCTCTTTTCAACGGTATCCTTAGACTTAATTTTACATAATGATATAAGGTAGTCAGGTCAGTTTTTTTAAAAAGTCGGATTTTAAGTTGAGTAAGAAAAAGCTCTACGAGGCATTTCTTCTTGCAAATTACTTATAAAATCGATACCCTGAGTTTGTGACATAGTTACACTAGACACCCTGTATACTGCCGTCCTAGGCAAAAAAAGGCGCATCTCAATTGTTTGCAATTTTTGGGGTTTAGCGGTTATAGAATCTTTAGGAGCTTCACCATCTTATGATTATGCAAAAACCACCCTAACTCACTGCTAGAGCATCAAAAAACGACCAGGAAGATGGGCGTATCTCAAAAATTGTGTCAAATCCTCACCTAATTGGGCGTATCGCATTTTCCTAAGCAAAGAAGCAGTATCTTTTGAGATACGACTTTCTTGCCTAGTATTTTGTGGCCACTTCGGAGTAAAAGTAACTAGGCACACACTATTTATTCCTCGATGATGAGAACTTTTTCATAAAAGTTAATTTTTCTTTTTTACGATTATCATTTACAGTAGTTTAACAAACTTTAAATGTACCTAATTCATATTTATAATAACTATCAGTTCATTTTATTTTGGTATTAAGTTATTTCAAAGAAAAAGTAATATATATTTTGATTTAAATGAGTACGATTATTATTAGATGAATCAACTAAACTCAAATTGATTAAGTTATATATTGTACCTACTACGAAAAGTCGCAATGTTTGAATCATGACTTTGAAATCAATGGCGTAATAAAGATAATTTAACTATTTAGATGCAGAAAGGTATTTTTATAAAACAATTAAGTAGGTAGGTAGGTGCTTCACTCATCATCTCCAAGTTAAAAGATACCATTAATTGGCTCCCAACCATTTTGATTATTGTAGTTCGTATTTGAAGTGGGAGGAAAACCTGTGAATTTCTTCAAGATTCGAATTTCAAGACTTGTTCTTTCCTAAGTGACAATGGTGTAGGCACCACAATTTTTTGGGTTAATTTTCCGAATGTTCTTTCAAAAACACAATGCCATGGGCATTAGGGGGGCAAGTACACCTACAGTTTAAGGCCTCAACATTGAAAACAATTATTAACTAATTGCGAAAGGTGAATAACTAAAAATGATGCAATCCAAAATTTCAATTATTTGAGATACGCCTCTCTTCCTTATGAAGGCAGCACAATAATTATACCCACTACGTAATAAAACTTTTAAAAACCCACTTTGTAAGCAAAAACTTTGTTGTAGAGGAGGTATCTTTTCAGTCACACTTTTGTTCTACATGTTTGAAAGAGTTTACAATGTTTACTCTCGCCTCACTCCCTCGATCAAGTTCTGTTGGCAGCCATAATCGTCTCTGATGTCTCACGAGTCATCACCAACGCAACGCTATGGCCGTTTATGTCTCATTCTGTGCGCTTGCATTTAATAGGCGAAGAAGTGGCGTAGGTCGACCCGCGACGTAACGATGTTGCGGTGTGTCCATTATCATTTGCGGTAACAACGAAATAGCTCCCCAGCCGATCAACCTACTAAAGTCAGGGACGACGAGGGAAGGTCTCTCGAGTGGGCAGCATCAGGGAGCAGGCTTCTCTGACTCATTCCCGATACGTCACGCTCCAGTCTAAACATCCGCCATCCAGTCTAAACGTCAGAGCCCTGCGAATGTCTGTTTTTTGTGTTTTTTTTTTTTTTTCTCCGACCACTGATTTATTTTATACGGCTCCCAATACTGATCCATTATGCCGGCAGTCACAATATTGTAGGTCACGCTCTCAGTCCATTTGTTGTGGTACTAAATCTTTGGTAAAACTTGGTAAAACTTCCTCGCATTTGGTTGGTAAAACTCCTTCGTTGGTAAAACTTCCTCGCACAGTGTTTTTTATTCTTCATAATTCCAAAGATTTTGAGGGGTTGGTTTCCTCTTTCCCAACCAAAATAATCTTCGATCTAATAATAAAATTCTTTCTTCGGGTTGAATAAACCTGGAGTTATGAATGTGGGTTTATGTGCTTGGTTAAAAGTTGCGTCATGAATCAACGCACAGATTACGAACCAGAGTTGGTTTTGAGTAGGAACAAGACGGTTAAGTGACAGAATCAACCCCGTGGCCACGCAAATCTACGTAGGGCTACAGCTCATGATTGTGCTACATTATGGAGTTATTATAAGGAACACAAAACATTATGTAGGTATTGATGATGAAGTAACAATGAAAATGATATTTCTGATGTAAAGTTCTGAATACTTACAAACCAAGCCAGTAATGAAAGCCATCATCACATTGCTTGGAGTATTCCATGATACGAGGTGTGATCAAAAAGTTCCAGGAGTTTTTGAATTGTGTAGCCCCACGTTAAGTAGGAGGCTCCGGTTCGACTTATTTTGTAACTACGACCCTTCTGAGTAAGTTCGTTTTTGTTTCGATTTCCTAGCCCTTTCCAAACCGAAGTGACATCTGTTTTCGTGAAGTGACTTTTTCGTGTTCTGCGTTTTTGCGAGTTGTTGAGGATGGACGTGAAGGAAGAATAGAGTGCTAACGTGACATTTTGAGTAGAATTAGGCAAATCTTTTTCGGAAACTTTTTCACTTCTTCAACAGGCCTATGGAGTGATGTGATGAACCCTTCACGGTGTTACGAGTGTTTCAATAGGTTTAAGGGAGGCAGAACATCGTGCGAAGATTACCACTCAGGTGGCAACGATGTCCTCCCATAAGGCGAAACCCTAAGACATTTGCGCCAAAAAATTCGACAGAAAAAGATCAGAACTGTGGGCGAGAGGAGACTGGGTCCTTCATTGTAACGTGAAAATTATTTGAATAATCGCGGTTTCGCTTCTACTTAGCCGCTGACGTGATAGCGACCGCAAGCTTCCGATTTGTTTCCTCCGATCAAGTCCTCTAATTTATTAAAACTAATTTATTGAATTTTCTCACAACGTTATGGCTTGAATTCGCCTATTTTTCTCCGCCCGAATCACAGTATTACTTGATCAATCATAATTTGTAATATTCGGTGGGTTGCGATCAGCTGAGAATCGCCGGGTCGCGGCGTTTTTACGATTGCAACGGCATTGGTTCCCGACACGTTGCGATTTTCCCATCCCGTCTACCGTCTCGACTTTCTGCGATTTTTCATCCCTTCATCCTTCCATCACATTTTGCATTCGCTGTTCATCGAAAATTCCCGTTCGTCAAGGATTGCTGTGTCGGCATCTTGAGAAGAATTCGTCGAGGAAGTATTCCTACAACTACAAGAATTACCGTATCGGTAGGTGACTAACCTCGAGTTCTCCCATCATGCGATTGAATTCTATGAAATGCCCTTTTCTGACGAAGACATGTAACAGTTTTAGGTACCGTCGAAAACTTCCGAGCATCGAATTCAGAAAATTCAGGAAGTAGGACTGCCGAACATCAATCTACAGCGAACTGCCGCCCCGCACCCCTCCCTTCTGGATCTCCGTCTTCAGGAGCATACCCCCTTAAGTATTTCTTCTCTTTTCCTCCCCCCAATAAGTACCAGGTATTCTCCGACCAATTAAATACTAAGTATAAGTAGGTACAGTACCGTTAAGGTTACCGTTATTACTGATAGTAAGGACAATTCAGTTAGGTTATTTTTTTTCCTTTCCTTCTAAGCAGAAGTTCATTTTATTGTAATAAGTGCATTGTATGATTTTGTATTATTTTTTTCCGAATTGTTTTCTGTGCCGGAGCCCTGAGTACATTTTATTTTATTCTCATTTTCGTTTTTTTGAGTCTCATCTCCCGTTCATTTTTTTGCTGAGTGGGTTCATCCCCACGCCAGTGTTTAGAGTATTCCGTTTTGGTTAACGGCACATCATCACAACAACGCGTCTTTCCATAAGCGCTCCTCATCCGTGATTGTTTTGTCAAAAACGGGACTTAAACCCATCCCCATCCACCACACTCACATGACCTTGCTGAAATAGAATAATTTAAAAAAAAAGTTAATAAAGCGTTTTTGAGAGGGTTTTGGAACTCTTTGATCACACCTCGTATGCATTGGGGATAGCTGATTGAAATATCTGTTCGAAGAAGAAAATTGAGTAAAGAAATTAGGAAAACAGGACCGGGTGGAATAATATTGAGTGGTTGTGTAAATGTTGCATGCACGGTATGAAAATAAGGTTGTGTGGGTTGTAAAGTATGAAAATTGAGGAATTTGTTTTTTCTGTTTGTTATTTTTGGTTTATTATCTTCGATAATGAACCATTGGAATCGCCCAAAGAAAAATTTTTTTTAACCCCCCCTCAAAATTTGTTGGTTTACGTTTCAAGATACGTAGATTCAGAAAATCGAATAAAAATAAATCCGTCCGTCCGCCGTACGCCGTACACTTTGCCCAGTTAGCGTTGAGATAAAATTACGAAATTTTTTTTTATGGGTTTCGACCAACCCCACAATGGTCCTCGAAACTTTTCATAACCCTAGGTCAAGGGGAAGGGGTTCAAAACGAATTTTGAAATTTTGAAAATTTCATATCTCGAAAAATTCATATAGAACGGTATGTTTTTTATTTCATATTTAGATAGAGTTTGTTCCGTAGAATTTTTTAAGACCATCCGCAGCTTTGTACGACCAGCCGTTCGTTCACAATGACGGCTCAAAGATTGTGCCTCACTACAGGATCGTGAATCAAACTGTTGAAATACAGGTTCCTTTTTAATACTAACAAGCTCTTTGGAACATCATATGGCTTAAGTGATGTCGAGTTTGTTGTTCTGAGGTGCGTTTCGTGCTACGGAAATGAAGGTAATTTCGAATGTTTGTTGGTAGGTACTTCTTTTATAGAAAAATTATTACCGACGTAGTATTAAAAACCCCAGAATTATATCGTATTAATTAATCATAATTAATAATAATTATTATTAATAATAAATACAAATTATTAATACCTAACAATAAATTATAATAATTTTCACTAGATACTTGATAAAATTGTTAATAATTAGTGATAATTGATAATAATAATTAATCTAACATTTAGGATCTAGACATTTAGACCTAGTGATCTAGACAGAAGGGTGATCTGTACAAAGAAGATAATGAACCGTTGTGTCAAGAATTTGCAGAGTTTTATATTTCAATTTGCAAAATTAAAGCACATAATTTCAAAGTAACAATCAATGTATGGGCAACGTACTGATCAAAACTCGTCTCAATCATCTCTTTTATGTCTCTTATTTAGAAATACTGCGAACCCGCCCATTTGCAGCTCATAGTTCCGTCTAATACTACTCCCTCTACTAATGGATACAACCGCTCATTAAGATACCCTTTTATGTGACGCTCATAACGAGACCTGAAGTTTTAATTACAATGGCGGGGTACGCCTGGGGACTGAACAACCACCGAGTATCATTATGAATACATGGAATCCAATTCAACCGTTAACGATTATTGGTTTATTATCTTCGATTAACCTCCTCTAAAAAGTTTTTGGTTCACGTTTGAAGATACGTAGATTCAGGAATTCGAATTAAAAAAACGCTACAAATTCATGGACAACGGTCAATTATTTTCTATACAGATCACCCTTCTGTCTAGATTACTGTTCTGTTTACATTATAGGTACTTATGAGTGCCATACCTATATGAAATGATTCATGAGAAGTGTGGTTCAAATCGGCAATGAGGTGGCCATCTCCGGATGTAGTGGGAAGTTGGAAACTGGCTCAATGATGGTACATAAATTGATAAATTGAACATTTATTGATGATTAACTATTTTACTAGGAGAAATTTCTATAAAATGTTCATTTACTATTGAAAACAATTGAATAATTAAAAAGTAGTTAAGGAAGTGTAAGTAATCAAAAAGTGTAAAATAAGTCTCCTACACTCGACATCACAATCTGCAAACATCGGAGAAAACACTTGATTGCGTATGAAATGACAGTTAAGTGTGGCTGTTTCGCTGGATACTCATGTAATATTCAGGTTTGTGAGTCAGTATTTTCAATCAAATTTATGAGTTCTTAATTGTTTAACTGTACTTCCTGGGTAATGGCCATTTGTCGTACCTTCTAGTGGTTGTATCGATAGATGTGTTGGAGTCATCAAACAAAGATCAAATCCATGCACCTACGAGGATGATTTATGCTGCCTTCAATCCCTACAATGCTTTTGTCTTGGGTCGCTCTTGTCAGTCCTAGAGTGGCCCACCGTCTCCTTAGTCTTTGATTGATGTGATTGTTCTCTCCGGATATTCCATCAAACCGCCTGACCCATCTCTTTCACAACCCCCGTCGTCACAAAACCTCTGGCCAACTCCACCATTACCATATTCTGTTGCAACTTCGTCGCGTGGGCGATCCGTCCGACGTGAATCACCTTTTATATTTTGTCCTCCCTCTCTTTACGAGACCAATCTCTGTATAAGTCCCTGCTTTTTACCTTTCACTCCTTCACAACCCTTATAAGGCAAGTGCTATCAACCCGTGGGGCTGACTGTTGCTTATATAATCTTTATATGATCTCGAACCGCCTTCCAGTCCTCCCGCTCAAACACTCCTGCGGCAAAGCTGTTTGACCTTTTCTCCGCTTGATTCTCAAACGTTCAGCTACCTTCGCCGTTCAATGGGATAACGGTTTTTACGGTTGCTCTGTTTTCCTTTCGCATCTTTGCTGCAGGATCCAACCCTCCAGCCTATAAACACGTTGCAGTCACCCCATCTGCATCTGGTTGCCATGATCATTGGCAATCACATCTTCGCACAGAAAGTAGTTATTTTACGACGAGTGCGCTTCTTGTGCCATTAATAGTCTAATAAAACTTCAAATTCGGGAAAAAAATTTTCCGAACTACGAAACTGTGTCAATGAAATCCCATGAAAGAGGTATAAATCTTTCATGGGGGTTCAAATCCAATAATCAAATAATCTAATAATCAACTCGGGGAACAAGTCAAAGTGAAATAATCCCAAGGGTTGGCACAAGAATGTAGATTAGTCATTACCAGTCTCTTATTATATTACCGAAGTAACAGCCTTAGGAGTACACGGAATAAGTATAATGGGCTACATTACGGTGGGTAGTAGGTATTACCAGGTCTGTGACGTACCCAAATCAGCTTACCCACATTGTTTTGTATGTGTCGTTAGTTCACACAAAAGAAAAATCGTTTGTTCACCAATAAGAAGCGAACAAATTACATAATTCAGTGGGTTTGCCGACTTCACAAACCCAAAAATAGCGTACCCGTTTTTTTGAAGATAAATGACAATTTTTTATGTCGGTCGTTAGTTCGTCGTTAGTTCATGTTAGTTCACAGCACGAATTTAACTAGTTTTGGAAAATACCTCATTTTCAACGGGAAATATATTTTGGGTAAGCTAGCTTAACTTTTAAAATGCAGCCTACCTACTTTAAAAAGAGATAATAACGATTTCTTAATTTCTGTCGTTAGTTCATCGTTAGTTCACACAAAAAAATCGTTAGTTCACGTTAGTTCACACAAAAAAATCGTTTGTTCACCGATAATAAGCGAACTAATCATATAATTCAGTGGGTACGCCAACTTCACTCAAAAAAGTTGTTAGTTCAGCCAAGGAAAAAATGTCAGAGATGAAACAAAATTTTAGTAAGTACGCCAACTTCACACAGTGAAAATCAGCCTACCTATATCAAAATTTGGGTTTATTATCTTCGATAATGAACCATTGGAATCGGCCAAAGAAAAACCTTTTTTAACCCCCCCCCCCCCCGCAAAATTTGTTGGTTTACGTTTCAAGTTACGTAGATTCAGAAAATCGAATAAAATAAAAAACTCTGCAAATTATTGACACAACGGTTAATATATCTTTGTACGGTTCACCTTTCTGTGCAGATCATACTGATCTGCATACAATACCTACCCGGAATTGGAGGAATGGGCCAACAACTGGTTCAAATAGGTGTAACTAGTTCAGGCACGGTCTATAAATTATTTATATAAGTGATGAGTGAAACATTTATTTTACGCAATACTCCGTTGTTTAAATAACACAGTATAATCCACAGTTGTGTAAAATCAACATCAGGACCATGATATTAGATGGAATAATTAACGTTAGTACGTACCTAGTAGGACATTCTGGTGACGAATTAACTGGGCACGGTTCTTAGTTCTTCTTTTTCTCCCATTGCTGGGGGATCCACTGGGTATTTATGGTGGTGTTTAAGTTAAGGAGGGGGTGGTCGAGCCGCCTAACAGCAGCGTAAGGATTACGGACAACCCCCGCCTCATCATCCATCCACACTTCCAATAATTGATTTAAGGTGGGGAGGACAATAACAGACAACCACCCCCGTCACTACTTTCCACCCACAATTCCAGTTAATGAAGTGGACGTCAGCTCATGAGTGGTAGACATTAATATTGAGCCACCTAAATCTGCCCCCTCTACCCCGCTCCCTACAGTCAACAGAACGTCAACCACCGTTTCCTCTTTATCACCCGCCTCCACTTGCCACCAAAAATTCCAATTAATGTAGTGGTAGTCAGCTCTTGAGTGGCCGACATTAATATTACGCATTTCTACCCCCCTACCGTTTTATCATCCACCTAAATCTGCCCTCCCGCTACTCCGCTCCCCACCTGTTTCTCAACCGCCTCCTCATCCATCCACACTTTCAATTTAAGTGGATGAGGAGGGAGAAGATGGATTACAGACAACCCCCGCCTGGTGTCTTCAACCTCCTGCATCTGCTCCCCCTCGCCCAGTTTCCTCTTCTTCACCTGCCTGCTCATCTATCCACCATTCCAATTAATGTAGTGGAAGTCAGCTCATGAGTGGCAGACATTGATATTGTGCATTTATACTCCCCTCCACCGGTTCATCAGCCACCTAAATCTGCCCCCCGCCCCCGCCACCCCTCTTCCACGGCTCCCCCGAATCCACAGACCGTCATCCACCATTTCCTCTTTCTCACCCGCCTCGTCATTCATTCAAACTTTCAATTTAAGTCGTGTGGGGGGGGGGGGGTGTGGATTACAGACAACCCCCTTCGCTCTTCAACCTCCTCCATCTGCTCCCCTCCTCCCTTTCCTTCTTATCACCCCCGTCTCCACTTTCCATCCACAATCTCAAATAATGCAGTGGAAGTCAGCTCATGAGTAGCAGACATTAATATTATGCCACCTAAATCTGACCGCTGTACCCCTCTCCCCAGACAACCGTCAACCACCGTTTCCTCTTTCTCTTTTTGGTTTATTATCTTCGATAATGAACCATTGGAATCGACCAAAGATAGAATTTTTTAACTCCCCTTCAAAATTTGTTGGTTTACGTCACAAGATACGTAGATTCATAAAATCGAATAAAAACTGTTGTTTAAGTACTAAGTTGTTTATCTTCTTTGTACAGATCACCCTTCTATCTAGATTACTGAATGATAGATTAATTATTATTATGAATTATCATTAATTATTAATAATTATTATCAAGTACAGTGATGTTGAGGGATGTCGAGGGTCGGTCAAATGAAAATTGATTTATGTGCCAACGTTTCGAAGAATATAATATAATATATTATATTCTTCGAAACGTTGGCACATGAATATTATTCTTCTTGTTGTTGCTTCTGTGATCTGGAGGCCAGAACTTCCCTGTTGGAGTCTAACTCCATTTCATAAACTGCCCTGAAGATGAAGAAATATATTCTTCGAAACGTTGGCACATAAATCAATTTTCATTTGACCGACCCTCGACATCCCTCAACATCATTCTTACTGACGGTCAAACTAAATCACACACACTCATCAAGTACAGTAAATTATTAATATTTATTGTTGGTTATTAATAATTTGTATGCTTCATTATTAATAATTATTATTAAATATTATTTATTAACTCGATATTTGAAAACCATATGCTGTTTGAATCAGTTGGGCCAGTTTGAAAATTGACTCGACAGGCTGCCTCTCGATTCACTCTAAAGTTGACGTTTTTCGTTCTGTTCCAACTTTGAGCCGTCATTGTGAACGAACGGCTGGTCGTACAAAGCTGTAGAGGGTCTTACAAAATTCTAGAAAATAAACTCTATCTAAATATGAAATGAACAATAAACCGTTTCATTTGAATTTTTCGAGTTTTGAAATTTTCAAAATTACACTGTATGGTGGTTCAATTACTGGTAGTTTGGATGGTGGTAACATTCGAAATTACCTAAATATCGTTATCGAAAACTTTTCGTGAACCAAAACAATTTTCATTTATTGTGGCTTATAAAAAAACTTTTTATTGGCTCTCTGTGAGTAATTATTTATGACTGTCAGGTGACAACATACGTTACGACTGTTCAACGCATCAATTTGATTCCTCCTATTTAGAAGTAATATGTAAATGGTGGTGAAAATAAAGACCGTAGACTGTCCGTATAAGGCCCTGTCATTGTCCATTGTCTCTCGCAACCCTAGTATAACCTCAGTGTAACTTCAAGCACTTTCCGTTTCCCTCAAAGTCCAACTATTTTCGTTTCCAATGCATGAATCATGCAACAAACCGTCACGAACATGATCTTTTTCATCCAAGAAGAAGCCAATGGTTTCTTCCTTTCGCAAAAACCGAATCACGTCTTAGTTTGTAATACGAATCAACTTTCACGATTGGCCTTTAATACATATTATTTAACATTGGAGAGGTGACTGTAAGGTGGGTAAAATTGGAATATTATTCTCACCCATCCCGTTCCTTACGTTACTCCTATAAGGAGTCGACAGTAGACTCAAAGTGGTTATTCAGAAAAACATATTGAATTTAACACACTGGTATAAGTATAAACGTTTTTTCGCCGTTTTCATGACTTACTGCTGCTATTCTGCTATTAGGTATTGTAAGTTATGAGACGAAAGCAAGCGGCATAGAAATCAATGTAATCTTCTAAATTAATTTGAGTAGGTACGCTCTTTGTAATGATCGACTGCAGGGCAATGTTTATGTCGTCGAGCATTCCATTCTCGGCTTGAAATTGAATTTTTTTTCGTATTTATCGAGTCAAATCTTGTCTTCTCGACGAGCCTGTTCATTCCAAATTAATTGCTCGGTTTGCATCGACGTTTTCTATGTATTTTTTGTTTTATTATCTTTAACAATGAACCATAGGAATCGACCAAAGAAACCATTTTTTAAGAAAAGTAGGTACCTCAGAACAAAAAAAAATCTACGTCACAAAAACCATGTGATGTTCCAAATAGCTGTTCCTTAGTATGAACATTGTAGTTCAACCGTTTGATTCACGATTGCGTTGACAAGTTTACATCGGCTCAACCTTTTGTGAACGTAGCCCCCATTGTGAACGTGGGGGATGGTCACCATGGACGGATGGTCATAAAACATCCCAAAAAATAAACTCTAACTAGGTAAATCTGAACAGTTCAGATGCTGACTTTAGTTACTAAAAACTATACCATTCCATTTGAATTTTTCCAATTTCAAAATTTGTTTCTTCGAAAATTCACTCAAACTATACCAGGCGGCTCTCTCGTCCGGCATTACGCTCGGGCCGGCATGTCCACAATAGGCTGCCATAGAGGATCGGTTTTTTTCCTGACAGACCCGGACCGCAGGCCAAACCCGAGGTTATTGCTGACGGGCCCGACCCGAGGTTATCGCTGACGGGCCCAACCCGTGGTTATTGCTCACGGGCCCGACCTGCGGGTTTCTAATCCGCTGTCGCCACAGACGTACAGTCCCAGCCTGTTGAAAAAACCGTCAAGGGTCCTGCGCTGGGGGTCAAGGGTACGTGTATGGGGAAAACCCGCGGTTTTTTAGGCTCAATGCCCGTGGGTCCTGCGCTGCGCGACGTGAGCAACGAACATGATACTGCCGCAATCATTTTTTGCTGCAGGCGGTTATGTGAGCTACCGGCGTCCAAGGAGGTATTGGGATCGTATCCGCAGAGGAAAGCAGAGATATCGTGCAAGTGAATTTATGAAACTTTGTTGCTTGATGAAACCAACGAGCTCAATTTAGAATTTAGAAACGACGTACGAATGACAACTGTAATAAGATTTTGTAATAATTACAAAATAATAATAATTAGTAATATTTTGTAATAAAATAATAATAATAATAATTAGTAATATTTTGTAATAATTAGTAATTATTACTTAACACAAACGACATTGAGAGATCATAATAATTATTATTGCCGACATAGGTTGGTGGAATTAAAAACCCCAGAATTATATCGGTAAATTTTATTTGTAAGTAATTCATCGTCTCTATCATTAAGATTTTATAATTAACACAAACGACATTGAGGGAACTGAAAGAACCTTTTCTTTTCAAGATGACAAATTATATGAACTATTATCGGCTTAGTAATTTGTCATAATATCATTATGAACTTGTCAACACGATCGTGAATCAAACGGTTGAAATACAAAGGAACAGCTGTTTGGAACATCACATGGTTTTTGTTATGTAGATTTTTTTGTTCTGAGGTACTTTTCGTGCTACGGAAAGAAGGTAATTTCGAATGTTTGTCGGTAGGTACTTCTTTTATCCCCCCAAAAAACACTCCGTGTAAAAATCACCCCGCCTCGCAAATATCATTCTTCAGAGGCCGGAAAAAGTTATGATATCCACTTTCCCCGCCCGCCCTTTTCCTCATTAAGGAGCTAAGTATAATGAAAAGCTTAACCACTTCACAAGCACCGTACCCCTTTCGAAATCTCCCCTTGGCGCTATTGCGAGACGTTTTTATTACTTCCACAAGCAACTAATACTTGATGGTGGTGGTTAGGGGAAGGACGATCAGGTTTGTAGGTAGTGAAAGTAATAACAATACTACAAATACAAACTTTTTATACAAGTATTAGTTCCTAGTGGAAGTAAAAAAACGTCTCGCAATAGCGCCAAGGGGAGATTTCGAAAGGGGTACGGTGCTTGTGAAGTGGTTAAGCTTTTCATTATACTTAGCTCCTTAATGAGGAAAAGGGCGGGCGGGGAAAGTGGATATCATAACTTTTTCCGGCCTCTGAAGAATGATATTTGCGAGGCGGGGTGATTTTTACACGGAGTGTTTTTTGGGGGGATATCACATCTTTTTGTTGTTGAAGTGGGTCATGTTATAAAGAAGGTCAATGCGAAATTTCAAGTCGATTGGTCCTTTTACCCAGGCTGTAGACTCGTCAAAGTTGCCAAAATTAGCCTAAATTTCAGGTTTTTTGTTTCTAAAAGTTTTTTGGGTTGAGATAATGGGTTAAACTTTCAAAAGGCACTGGCTGATGTTGAAACGAAGCTCTGTGCAAAATTTCAAGTCAATCCGTGAAGGTGGAAAGGCCTAACTGATTAAGGAGAAGAAGAACAGGTAAGGGTGAAAACCCGGTTTTTTGAAGTTATATAACTCGGCTCCCTTTCAAGATATCGACTTGAATCTTTCAAAAGGCACTTGCTACACTTGAAACGAAGCTACGTGCAAAATTTCAAGTCAATCGGCGAAGGTGGAGAGGCTGTAGCCTTGACCGACTGAAAAAAGTAGAAAAACATGGTAATTGGTTTTTGAAGTTATATAACCCGGCTCCCTTCAGACCTAGCGACTTGAAACTTTCAGGGCTTTCTCTTATCCACACCAAAAAGATCCAAACCAAATTTCAAGTTGATCGATCAACTAGGAGCCGAGATATGGCCAAAATTAGCCTAAATTACCCTAAATTTTAGTTTTTTGTCCCTAATTTTTTTTTGGTTGAGATAATGGGTTATTTCGTTCAAATGGCACTGAGACATGCTATAAAGAAGGTATGTAAAAAAATTCAAGTCGATTGGTCCTTTTACCCAGGCTGTAGACTCGTCAAAGTGGACAGAATTTTCCTAAAGTTTCTGGTTTTTTGTTTCTAAAACTTTTTTGGGTTGAGATAATGGGTTAAATTTTATATAAGGCTCTGTCTCAAGGTTAAATGAAGCTCTGTGCAAAATTTCAAGTCAATCGGTCAACGTGGAGAGGCTCCAGCCTTGCCTGTCTGAACAAGGAGAAGAAGAAGGAGAAGGAGAAGAACAATCTGAGGCCGAAAAACCGGGTTTTTGAAGTTATGTAGCTCGGCTCCCTTTAGACCTATCGATTTGAAACATTCAGGGCTTTCTAATATACACTCAAAGAAGACCCACACTAAATTTCAAGTTGATCGGTCAAATAGGAGCCAAGATATGGATACCTCGAAAACGCGTTTCGTGACGTCCGGTAAACATACGCTCGACAGCGTTCGTTTTCTCAACTTCTTTGCTTGGCGAGGCGGAACGCTACCGCGTTCCTAGATAGAAAAATTATTACCGACGTAGGTAGGTGGAATTAAAAACCCCAGAATTATATCGATATAATTCTGGGGTTTTTAATTCCACCTATCGGTACATTTTATTTGTAATTGATTCATCATCTCTATCATTAAATGATTAGATGATTAAATGATAAATTTTAGTTTCTGCACAAAGAAAATAATAAGCCGGGATGTCAAGAATTTGCTGAGTTTTTCTCGACTTTTTCGAGTCGAAACGTGGCCTTCTCTATGAGCATCATTTGGGACGAAATGGAGAGTGTCATAAATATTATAGACCCACTTGTATGTGCATCACGGGCTCGGACACATACTTTCAACGACAGCGCTGTACACCTGGAATGTTTTTTCGTTTGAGTAACTAACAGTAGGTAACTAACTGTTGAAGGGCGAAATTTATCGGTCTCTTCGTCGAGGTTCTCGTTTGCGTATGAAAGCCTCAAGTAGCAGCTGGTGGGCATTCGACCTTTACTGACCTCCGGCGGTTCGTCGAAAGTTTCTCTGACCGAAGGCCCGACCTAAATAAGACCGAGATTTTTTTACGGCTCGGAATCTCGAAATGATCCTTAACACCGTTACTTATCTGGTGGTAGGAACACAAAATTGGTTGGTACGAAATTGATTCCTACAATTGATTGTTGATGGTGCTACTGTCTTTCGCAAAAAGGGTTTGAAACACATTGGGACTGATCAAAAAGTCTTTCCCGGTTTGACTTGCCTTTCTGAGATTGCCCCTATGCATAATGAACATACCAAACATTAGGAGGCGTTAAAGACATACCAAACACATCAGAACCAGCAATCACCAGATGTACATCGCTTTCACTTTCGGTGAATTGTCAATGTTTGCTGACAACCTGTTACACCAACTTGTCTGAGTAAAGGTCCTAAAGTCGTTTTTTTTAACAACATTTTATTCAAACTTTCAGTATGTGTTATGTTAATATTAGATGTTAATTTTTCTTGTACAAGTTTCTTGTACTATGGAACGTGTGTTAGGGATTCTATCCAGCAACAGTCCCTCTTAAATATTTATAATTATGATAAGTAAATAGAAAAGTAGAGTTTATAAATTATATAACAATTTTCTGCATTTTATAATAAGTCTGGGGCCCTCTTTCGTTTGAGCCGTCTGGGTTGGAGTCCCTCCCATAATGACTTCAGATTTAGTATAGCGTCGTATAGAAGTCATCGAGTATACCGTTCGGATGGTTTGAGATTGAGATGTGGAAGCGATTTACGTTCGTTTTGATGACGTCTTCAACTTCCGGAATGTCGAGGTCTTTGTGTAGGACATCGTTTCTAACGTACCACGGTGCGTCGGTCATGAGGCGAAGCGCTCTGTTCTGTTGAGTGTGAACTCTCTTCATTTGGGTCTACTAGCGTACTACTTCATGCTGCTTTCGAGTCCCTATCAGCTTATCAAGTAAGATACTTAACACTGATACTTGACGTCGTCAAGTAATTGCTCGCTGTTCTAGCAATCGCTCGCGGAAAAAAGCAATTTCTCGTGAGATTCAACTTATTCACTTCCTCGCAAGACAATACTCGAAATTTCGCGAGGAAGTGAATCTCACGAGCAATTGCAATTGCTTCGCGAGGAAGTTGAATCTCACGAGCAATTGCTTTTTTTCCGCGAGCGATTGCTAAAACAGGGAGCAATTACTTGACAACGCTAGTAAAATTTTGCTTCAAATTTCGGGTGAATAAAGACAAGTGATTGCTTTCCTCTAGAAGAGATGTCTCGTCATTCCACGAGCTTGCAGCTTACCTGACTTGTTGGTTAGAAACCTACAAATTTGGATCTGATAATATATCAAAATATATTATATTTTGTAGAATATCGCGCGCGTTGTGTTCGTTCGAGTTTGTTCGAAATAATTTGTTTGAGGTTCCGAACTGTTCTTTTGCGTTTGTAATGGCTGCTTTCATGCATGTGCGTAGAAGAAAAATGTACAGATCCCGAAGATCTTCGGAAGTTACACGATGCAAGCAGCTATTACGTTTTGACTCGTCGACCGTAGATTATTTAACTCAAACTTTTTTCCTGAAAATACCGAGTCGCAGGGAATGGAATTTTCACCGAATAAAGTGTTTCTTCGATTTGTTAGCGACCCTGGGTTTCAAGTTGGGGTTGCAGAAGTCATGGGAATCGATCGAACAACTGCATGTAAGACCCTGGTTTTTTTTCGGATTGTAAACATTCTAAGAATGCTTTTTCCCATTCAATCAGCTTGATTTGTTTATTACCTGTTGTAAGAACATCTGATTTCCTCTTCACAGATATCTTCATATTACTTAATATCTTCTTTAGTTGTTCCAACTTTATTGGTTTTCCCGTAAGACATAAATTGTTTGTAGATCACTTGCCAGGCTTTTCCTTTTCTTGAAATCGCGTTGGGTAACATCGATTTACCCAGCACGATCGGATACCTCCGCACCAAACTCACAAATAGAGCCCGGCCTGCTGTTGCCTGGGACTGCTCGAAAGTAGTTTCATCTTCAGAACAACTAGACACAACTAACCACTGAAATCACGAACACTAAAAAAGTCCGATAAGACCTCTTGAATATTTTTAGTTAGGTATAAAGTTACGGGTACTTAATTATCTATTCAATCCACCAAACTGAAACGCGCGAACAGCTCAGTTTGACGCCCAAATTAATCGAGTAAAAGCTCGGGACGCGAGCAATTGCTTGACGTCTAAGAGCAATTGCTAGACGTCGATGAGCTTTTACTTGTGAGAAATAGCAAACTCTTATTCACACCGAATCTGAGAAATGCTTTTCATGCGAGCAATGGCTTTCGAGCAATCTCTCATCTTTAATCACTTCACCCTTCAACATTTGACCGCACCCCTGGAATGAAGTAGAAATAAGGCAGCATCGTCGCCATGTAGAAAGGTACATCGTTATTTAACGCTTCACCTCGCGCTTCACGTACAAAAGGGCGTACGTAAGGAGTGATGAAAATAAGCCTCATCAATTTCGAACTTGTTAAATCATCACTGAACAAAAGTCTGATACAACTTATTATTCAAGCACATCCGATAAAGGACTCCACTGTAGCATGTACCAAAGACAACCAAGCGGACATATTTGCTGAACATTCGGTAGATAGCTACTTCATCAATGAATTGCTCGTGCTCAAGTGCTCGTGAGTACACTTAAGAACTACAATAGATATGAATGGTTATCAGGGGGTAGTTCAGAAAACCTTTTATTTTGCTTCCCATGCATTTTGCTTTCCTCTGAAAAAACATCATGGTGTAGTGGCTTTTCTAGGATTACAAACTTGTAAAAGCTGTTCAAAAACACCAATGTTTCTTTCCTATGTGTTTCCTCACATAGTTTCCTACGTCGCTTTATTAATCTTCGGGAAGAGCCCTCGTATTAATCTTTTGACCGGATGTGCAACAAACCGCGCAATATTTCTTCATAATGAGAAAGTCAAAAAAAAAAAAAAAACAAAAAAAAAACAAGGAGATTATGAATCGGCTTTTTGACTGCACTCTTTTCTTGGCTAAACAGAAATGGCCGTTTAGAGGGCATCACGAGTCATCCTCTTCTCATATTAAAGGGAATTACCTCGAGTTATTACATTTCCTGGAAGATCACGTCCAGCCATTGGAAGATCATTTGAAAACGGCAATGATTTTTATAGGACCTCCCATGACATCCAAAATGATCAGATCCAAAATGACTCTAACTAAAGCACTTATAAGATTCTTATAAGTGCTTTAGTTAGTCATTCTTGATGAAATTGAATCTGATCTAGCTAAGTGACTTTTTTCATTTTTAGGGTGAGATAGGGAGTGTGTGTGTAGTTAAGGGGGGGGGAGGGGGGGAATTGAGTGCGTTACCCCCTTGTACGGAGCCTTTGTTTTGAATTAGTTTTCATCCGATATTTAAACCTCACCCTACAATGAACGATGATTGTCATATTCAATATAAATCGTAGAGTTCTGGATATAGTATGTAAGTCATCCGGCGGAAACGGGCTCATATTATGGCGGGATGGTTGTGAACTCGGCATCACTTCTGCATGTCGTATCTTCCGATCCCCCTCGCTCCATCTCCCTGAGCATCTGGCCGATAACCCCCAGGAAGCTCTAACTGTCGCGATTCTTTCAATAGCCCGTTTAAATGTTCCGGTCCGTTAGTTGTCTTATCTGATACTAGACTAACTTTTCCATCTGTGTCATTAGTCATAGCAAAAGTTGGTTAATTTTGTACACAGCACCTTTCAGTTGGTACTTGCATCTGCTGTTTCTTAATTTTATTGTTTATTGTTGTACCAATGAATCTAGTTGGCTTTGATAGGTCAACCTGGCCCTGCCACGTCACCATTTAAGCTTTATAAACTCCTGCCATTATTTGGAATACAAAGTTCCAGATTAAAACGTATTTTAAGGTGTAGTTCATGCTTAGAAGAAGATTTTTACCCTTTCTACTCGTCCGTACCGGTACGTAAAGGCGATAGAAGTTAATATCAAGGCCCTTTGTGCTGCACCCTGATTACAAACTCTCATTGGAATCGTCAAAAACTCTTCGCTTAGTCAGAGACCAATTGCAAGTTTTTATATGAAAATTTAAGAAGATCTAACGTACCTAATTAAACAAGTTAAACTTGGTTGAGCCCTTAAAAACACAAAAAATAATACACGAAACACTAAGAAAATTCTCAAATGTATAATAGGAGAAATATTAGTGTAGAAATTAGAAATATTAGGTCTAGGAACGCAGTAGCGTTCCGCCCCGCCTAGCAAACACGTGGAGAAGAACGAACTGTACCAAGTGTAGGTATGTTTCCAGGGCATCACAAGTGAGAATAGAAATAGTTATTGACATTTTATGTCTTTACTCTGGCACATAACTCGAAAAACGTTACACAAAAGCGTTACACGAAATCGTCACGAAAATTTCTGATGATTTTCGCTTACAACCGATTCGTTGCTACGGAACTTTATCTTCGCCAGTTATCATCGTACAAAAATCGTTCACCACTCGTTGGATAGCTCTCGATTTACCTAACCATATTACGTCTATACGAATGCAAGCTTCATAATAATTATAATAATTATATAAATTATTTATGATGAACCCTACAATTAAGTATAACAACTACGCTACTGGGGTAGGTGATGTAGCATTGTTCGAAGGTTCTTGAATCACAATGAGAATCACAAAGGTTCTTGAATCACAATGAGACATAAAATGTCCCAATGTGTTGCAGACTCGTATGCAAGCATTTAATTTAATTCTCGACTGTATCAACAACAGGATGGAGTTGACATTCTTATGTCTTTGCTTTGGCACATAAACTGAAACGGGAAAAAATTGTTTCCTTGATTCACCCTTTCCCTCAGATCACGTCAGAACACAAGCGACAGGCGGGCCACTACGTCAGAGCCTATGACGCACGAGCGTATGACGTCAGACGGCTGGCAGGAGGCAAACAAGTACGTCAAAGCATATGCCGTAAGAGCCTATGACGTCAGATGGCTGGCCTGAGGCCAACTAGTACGTCAGAGCCTATGACGCACGAGCGTATGACGTCAGACGGCTAGCAGGAGGGCAACTAGTACGTCACAGCCTATGCCGTAAGAGCCTATGACGTTAGACGGCTTTCAGGAGGGCAACTAGTACGTCACAGCCTATGACGCACGAGCGTATGACGTCAGACGGCTGGCAGGAGGGCAACTAGTACGTCACAGCCTATGCCGTAAGATCCTATGACGTCAGAGGGCTGGCTGGCTAGGTGATCGGGTTTTAATAAGCCTCTGGAATTCCGCTCCTTCATTTTGCATTCATTTACATCTTCACGTTGAAAAATCCTTCATCTTGTCGCTAATTTCCTTTGTTATGTAGATATACCTATCTGTTTTAAACTCTATTTTACTATATATATGTTTCCCAACTGTTATCTAATAACAACCTTGCATGCCCCAGGGCATGCCCCTGGGGAATTCGAGAATCAAATGCCATTAAAAATCCACTATGGTTCAAATTTCTATTCTCACTGGGCATCACGAAACGCGTTTTCCAGGTATCCTTATCACGGCTTCTATTCGGCCAATCAACTTGATATTTGGTTTGGATCTTCTTGGTGTATATTATAGAAAGCCCTGTAGGTTTCAAGTTGCTAGGACTAAAGGAAACCGAGTTATATACTTCTATTCGGCCAATCAACTTGATATTTGGTGTGGATCTTCTTGGTGTATATTATAGAAAGCCCTGTAGGTTTCAAGTTGCTAGGACTAAAGGAAGCCGAGTTCTTATAACTTCAAAAAACCCTAACCATGTTTTTCTTCGTGTTCAGTTAGCCAAGGCTACAGCCTCTCTACCTTCACCGATTGAATTGAAATTTTGCACAGAGCTTAGTTGCAACTTTAACCAGTGCCTTTCGAAAGATTCAAATCGCTAGGTCTGAAGGGTGCCGTTATAATATATTATATTATAACTTCATAAGTTATATTATAACTTCAAAATCCCGGTTCTTCACCCTTACCATGTTCTCATGCAGTTAGGCCCCTCCTTTATTCTTGCTTATTTAATTTATTTTATTAGATATAGTATAATGTTATTAATAAAGTTGAACATGCGGCACAATAATATCTCGATACCTAACAGTACTAATGAACTGTAAAACAACTGTAATTCTACAGCAACCCAAAAATGATAGTTTTTATGGTGGAAGCGCTGAGTTTGTGGAACTCTATTATCATGTGAGTAGGTTGAAAAAGGACTTCAGTTCCACAACCTTTGTACTTTAAATCACAATATATATTTCAGGCACTTTATGCCCATCATCAGGTGTTATTATTATAGTTCTTAAAACAGTTGAAACACAAGGGAAAACATAAACATAAAACAGCAAAACATAACCTACCTAGGTTATGTTTGGCTGTTAGGTTATGTTTGGCTGAACTATAATAATAACACCTGATGAGGGGCATAAAGTGCCTGAAATATATATTGTGATTTAAAGTACAAAGATTGTGGAACTGAAGTCCTTTTTCAACCTACTCACATGAAAACCCAAAAATGTAATGGTATTCACTTTCCCCGCCCGTGAAGTGGATAAGACAACTCTGTAGTTGGAAAGTTAATATCATAACTTTTTCCGGCTGCTATAGAATGCTATTTTTAGACGGAGTGTTGGGGGGGGGGAAGGTTTTACATTTCATTACAACTGTTAAGTAGGTATCAAGATATTATACCGCAAACTATGTATTATATTGACGAGACTGTATTATATATTCCGAAAGTTCAGTATTGAATTTCGTTGAGAAATACGGGGAAAAGAACAATTGGTTGAAAAACACACCACTTCGGGCGACATCTAAGTACACACACTTGTTTTTAAGTTTTGTAGTTGTACATTATATCATAGGAGACGGGTTGTCTGGACTGATATATCTCTTGTTGAACTTGAACTCACATCCCCTACTTTGTCTTTACATCTTCTTCGTCCGTCGAGTCGTGTTTTTAGAGTCGTTTCCTTGTACCTACTCATTCTTCTCCAGTTTTCAAAATTAAAAGACTTTCTCGTGTTATGGGCCGAAAATAAAACCGGAGAACACATGTGGTAAAAGTGCAGGGACGAGGAAGGAAATACAGGGGACTTGATAGCGTGAAAGAGTTGAGTGTTAGACCTTTGTCTTTTTAAAGAGTTCGGAATGTATTTTTACACATCCTCATCAGCGTCCCCCAACCCTTTAAATCCCCGTTCCCCGTTTCCACGCACGGACACGCACATAAAATTACGTGTTGACGACGTACTGACTCACTCACACGCACTTGGTCTCTATCTATAGTCAGTCAGCCCTTCGCGTATTTATAGCAACCTCGACAAAACGCCCTACCACCGCCCGCTCATCGAAATGACTCAATAACCTGTCAGTGAATACCTCTTACTCAGCTTTCTCCCTTCTTGGGGGCACCCAATCACTTGGCTCTATTCATAGTTACCCAATAAGACATTTTTTAATTGGTGACAACGAGGCACAATGGGAAAAACCGCTTTTTTAGCTGGGCAAAACCTATAACTCCTTCGGAATGTGTCTAAACCAGACTCAAATGCGTTCGTGATGGTATTTGGGGTGGTATACAACGAATCTGGTGTAGAATGAGATGAAAAACCAGTCATGCAGCATGAACTAATGAGCAAATTTTCAATAAACGATTATAACTACCACACTTTTATATGATTGGTGACACGTTTTTATAAGAAATTTTGAGCTGATTACGAAAATACCATACTTTTTATATACGACAGATTCGATATGAAGTCGACTTCATTAGTTTATCTCGATGTATCTAGTTCACAATTGCTCTTCTTGAAGGCCCATTCGATCTCAATCAAACACCTCGATTAGATATGAAGTCGACTTCATTCGTTTATCTCGATGTATTTGAGTTGAAAATTGCTCTTCTTGAAGGTCCATTCGATATTAAGTCGACTTCATTCGTTTTTCTCGATGTGTTTGAGTTGATAATTGCTCTTCTTGAAGGTCCATTCGATCTCAATCAAACACCTCGATTCGATATGAAGTCGCCTTCATCTAGGAACGCGGTAGCGTTCCGCCCCGCTTAGCAAAGAAGTTGAGAAAACGAACGATGCCGAGTGTATGTTTACCGGACGTCACGAAACGCGTTTTCGAGGTATCCATATCTCGGCTCCTATTTGACCGATCAACTTGAAAATTAGTATGGGTCTTCTTTGAGTGTATATTACAAAGTTTCAAATCGATAGGTCTAAAGGGAGCCGAGCTACACAACTTCAAAAACCCGGTTTTTCGGCCTTAGATTGTTCTTCTCCTTCTCCTTCTTCTCCTTCTCCTCCTTGTTCAGACAGGCAAGGCTGGAGCCTCTCCACGTTGACCGATTGACTTGAAATTTTGCACCTAGCTTCATTTAACCTTGAGACAGAGCCTTATATAAGATTTAACCCATTACCTCAACAAAAAAACAGAAACCTTCGGAAAATTCTGTCCACTTTGACGAGTCTACAGCCTGGGTAAAAGGACCAATCGACTTGAATTTTTTTACATACCTTTTATAGCATGGCTCAGTGCCATTTGAACGAAATAAGCAATTATCTCAACCCAAAAAAAATTAGGTACAAAAAACTGAAATTTAGGGTAATTTAGGCTAATTATGGCCATATCTCGGCTCCTAGTAGACCGATCAACTTGAAATTTGATTTGGATCTTTTTAGTGTGGATAATAGAATGCCCTGAAAGTTTCAAGTCGCTAGGTCTAAAGGGAGCCGAGTTATATAACTTCAAAAACCAATTACCATGTTTTTCTACTTTTTTCAGTCGGTCAAGGCTACAGCCTCTCCACCTTCGCCGATTGACTTGAAATTTTGCACGGAGCTTCGTTTCAAGTGTAGCAAGTGCCTTTTGAAAGATTCAAGTCGATATCTTTAAAGGGAGCCGAGTTATATAACTTCAAAAACCCGGTTTTTCACCCTTACCTGTTCTTCTTCTCCTTAATCAGTTAGGCATTTCCACCTTCACGGATTGACTTGAAATTTTGCACAGAGCTTCGTTTCAACATCAGACAGTGCCTTTTGAAAGGTTTAACCCATTATCTCAACCCAAAAACTTTTAGAAACAAAAAACTGAAATTTAGGCTAATTTTGGCAACTTTGACGAGTCTACAGCCTGGGTAAAAGGACTAATCGACTTGAAATTTTGCATAGACCTTCTTTATAAAATGACCCACTTCAACAACAAAAAGATGTGATATCCCCCCAAAAAACACTCCGTGTAAAAATCACCCCGCCTCGCAAATATCATTCTTCAGAGGCCGGAAAAAGTTATGATATCCACTTTCCCCGCCCGCCCTTTTCCTCATTAAGGAGCTAAGTATAATGAAAAGCTTAACCACTTCACAAGCACCGTACCCCTTTCGAAATCTCCCCTTGGCGCTATTGCGAGACGTTTTTATTACTTCCACAAGCAACTAATACTTGTATAAAACGTTAACCACCATCAAGTATTAGTTGCTTGTGGAAGTAATAAAAACGTCTCGCAATAGCGCCAAGGGGAGATTTCGAAAGGGGTACGGTGCTTGTGAAGTGGTTAAGCTTTTCATTATACTTAGCTCCTTAATGAGGAAAAGGGCGGGCGGGGAAAGTGGATATCATAACTTTTTCCGGCCTCTGAAGAATGATATTTGCGAGGCGGGGTGATTTTTACACGGAGTGTTTTTTGGGGGTTCGTTTATCTCGATGTGTTTGAGTTGAAAATTGCTCTACTTGAAGGTCCATTCGATCTCAATCAAATACCACGATTCGATATGAAGTCCACTTCATTAGTTTATCTCGATATATTTGAGTTGACAATTGCTCATCTTGAAGGTCCATTCGATCTTAGTCAAATACCACGATTCGATATGAAGTCGACGTCATTAGTTTATCTCCATGTATTTGAGTTGACAATTGCTCATCTTGAAGGTCCATTCGAACTCAATCAAACACCTCATTTCGATATGAAGTCGACTTCATTTGTTTATGTTTGATACTTGAGATGTTCTTCATTATGTTTTTCAATGGAGAAGTTTCAGATAAAACTAAAACTACGTAAAACTAGTTATTTCTTATACAATTCTTGACTGGGGAATTTTTTCAATTTGTAATTTATCATTGTGTAATTTATTATAAGCCGATAAGCTAATACTTTGCATTTTGATGAATAAAATAAAATAAAACATGACATGTCCCCAGAAAAACCTGTCAAGTTTATCTAACCTGACCATCTATATTTAAACTCAAAACATACCTATTCGCCAATCCAGACATGATTTTGTAACTCTGAAGTGGTTCCTCGTCATGTTGGATGTCATACAGTGGATGGTTGTTCTTTTAAACTGATTTGAATTGTTTCTAAATGAATAAAAACCCTTTACCAGTGTTGTCAAGAAAACGAGGTTTGATCTAGGATTTCTTAAGGTCTCGTATAACAAGTAGGTATTAACCGTGTCAGTCGTGAAGTAACATCTGTATGGTGCGTGTAAAGTATCACAGCTACAGTCCATTACTTACAAGAAGATCGATTCATTTTAGACTGTCAGGACTGTAGTTATGAGAGTGAATTCGTATCTACTGGGACACGACGAGATGTCGCTCTCAAACAGAGATATTCAAATGAGCGGTCGGTATTCAAAATAATATCCAACTTTACCCTTCCGACATCTTCAAGAAGAATTTATTCTTCGAGACCGAGAAAAACGTGAAGGGGAGTAAGCGTGCATTATTCATGAAGTAAATATTTGGTTTGAAGTTGTTGGCTGTGGGGCCTTTCAGACAGATTGATTATCCACCTTCTCAGGGCCGCTCTGGAATCAGACATTTGGTAGAAAGCAGAAGTCTCTGGCACAGTCAAGTTACTTTACGTTGCTTTAACTCGGTGTTAACATTATCTGTGTTACCTGTGGCTTCAGATTTCCTATTCAGCCACTATTTGTACTGTTCAGACAATATCTAACTTTGGGTGTAATAATATGATGAACATGCCCCAAAATCTAGACAGCTCTTCTCTTTACTAATTTTTCCCTCTGCACTACATCAATAACGTAGGAGACTTTAACGTTCTTATTCGATAATTTCCACAAATATTTTGAGAAAATCCACAGTTATGCAGCATGGCTATAAGAGCCGATTTTCGAATTAATTACAGGTTTTATGTAAAATATCTCCATTTTACTGGTTTTATAACAAATTTTGTCTCCATTTTTTGCTGAGTAACACCTCAGTTTATAGATTTTTTAACGCTCAACACGATGGTGAAGCCAGAATTGCGATATGTCATTCCGTTATCAGATTAGAGCAGATGAACCACGAAGAACATCTCAAGTATCAACCACGTTTGAGAATGTTTCATTTTTGGAATTTATCGGTATTTTCCCCCACCTAAAACCCCCCAAAACCTCCCTTAGAGTTGCCCGATTCTGCCAAGACAGTTTTTTGTGCTCTCGATTTGAACTTTTTATCTCAATTATATCGGAATGACACATACATAAATATGTATATAATACATAAGTATGATTATTGGATTGGTATGAAATGTTTCGGAAATTCGAGTTTAAACATCCTTTCCAATCCTAATGCATTAAATCATAGTGAATCGTAGTGATGCGTTGGAAATTGTTGATTAATTTGATTGCTTGAGTTTGTCTGTTGTTGAATCGTTAGTTATGTTGTTGAGTTAGTTAGTACTTAGTTTAGTGGTTAGTATTACTGGGCTAAACTTAGTGGAAATAGGAAGCGAAGATAAGGGAAGTTGAGTTTCGTTGGGTCACTTGTCCAATTCTCCCCAATTTCAACAATATCAGACTGAAGGATATTGTTGATATAGTTTCAAATTCATTGCATTTTTTAGCCTTTTTAGACTCAAATCTTGAATTTTTAGTTCATTTCGTGTGGTAAATATCAACAGTTGAAACACTGATAATATCAGTATACCTCATATCAATTACTGATATGAGGTATACTGATATCATCAGTGTTTCATGATTGATTCTATTCCTTAATTTCCTTCAAACATTCACAAATGGAGACAAACTAGACTTGGAAGAAACTAAATATTCATGTTCCTTTCTTGGTTCATTAAACCCCACTCTTACAAGTTTACAGGAAGTGAAAGGTTATAAGTTTGAAATCGACTAATTGTTACAATGATAGATTCGTTAGTTATAAATAAATTGCGGAGAAACGCTTGTGACTCGTCAAAATCCGCTGTAAAGTTGTGGAAAGTCACAGCGCACTACAAGTTACCACTTGTAGCTTTGTGAAACACAGCAACTGACGAGTTATACGACTTGCACAAGAAAGTCAACTTGTACTTGTTCTTTTATGAAATATGCCTAGATGATCATTTCCGAGTGAAGCTAAATGTGTCTTCAGTTTTCTTACTAAGTTCGGACCGCTCTAATTATTATTATTACTTTTTTTTCGTAAATTTTCCAACTGAATGTCTTGCAAAGTGATTGCTAACGGGACTTGTTCTTAACAAACGCTAATATTTCAGCCCATCACTCCAATTATTTCGACTAGTTCCCGGTCCAATTATTTCGACTAGTTCAGTCAGGATATTGTCTACAGAGCAGTGAGCTGTACAGCAAATAATAAACCGTTGTATAAAAATTTGATACGTTTTTTCTAAAAATTAAGCACCTACTTAACATTTTGGAACTGTTGCAACATTACCGTATTTCCATATAAAATTCTCTATTAAAAATTCGAAGTAATAGCGATAATGACTGCCACATAGAATCCCTGCAAGTGGACCCGCAGCATGGAAACTGCTTCTCACCCACAGGCAGATCGTCAACCAACATCAAACCAATCCGATGACGCACGCGGCTCAAGTTATTTTTTCCGTGTTCCCTCGTAAAAGCCATTAAAATGTTATACGGCGGCCAAGAAGAAGGTTCCAGCGGAATCACTGCCGATGAGCCTACAAGGTTTTTTTCACTCGCCTGGAGAAGTTGCCCACCGTCTGATGTGAACAATAAATGTACATCCAGACTTTTACTTTCACTACTCCACCTTCCGGTTTATTTTGTATTTTTTGACCGGTTTCTCCCTACAAAGTGGATAGCTGTTCGCGTTTTTTTTTTTTTTTTTCTTTTTTTTCTACAAGCCGGTACACCTTAATTTGTCTCGATAGTAAAATATTCTTTCGGCGGTAAATTTCAAAAAATGTTATCAGAAGTGTAATAAAAAACTGAGACAGTCGCTTTCCCTTTAACTACCGAGAGCGAGGCCTTGGAACCGAATTCATTAGATGTACCGACTAGAGGGGTTAACAACACAACAGCAAGGAATTATGATCCTCTTAAAAATAACATGATTTATACAACAGCAGGAGTTTGAGCCTCGCACGTAAAAACTCAAATTTTAGTCAAATCAGATTCGGGCTTTAGTAGACGTGAAAATTATCACGGATGAAGTTTCTGGTTTAGGGCTATGAAAGGTTTCAAGTATCATCCTCGAGCTGGTCCGAACCAGTAACCCAAATTTCATAATTTCGGGGTAAAGTGGCACGTTCCCAGAAAATCACCTTTTTTGTGAATTTCCCACAAATTAGTTTTTTGTGAATTTTCCGGAAATTCATATGTCTTTTGTGAATTTTATAAAAACTCTTGCCATTTATGGATGAATTACGCTAACCCTTCTCCTTTTTACTGTAAATTTTGACTGTAAATTCACTGTATTTGGTGTGAATGTTACTCAAATTTTCCTATTTTACGATGAGTCTTACTGAAATTCAAATTGTTTTTACATTAACTCTACGAATATTTTACAGTAAAAAGGAGAAAGGTTAGTGTAATTATTCATAAATGGCAAAAGTTTTTATAAAATTCACAAAAAAATATGAATTGCGGGAACATTCACACAAAAAATATCAGTTGTGGGAAATTCACACAAAAAATGTGAACTTTTGTGGATAAACTTGAATTCAAGTAAAATTGTTGGTAGCACAAGAAAATTTGAGCGAAATCCACAAAAAATACAGTAAAGTTTAGTCAAGTTCACACAAAAATGTGAATTTCTCGGAAAATTCACAAAAAGATGTGATTATGGCTTTATTTGTATCATATTCATATCTGTATTCGTATTCGTATTCATATTTTTTGATTTATGAATTTTATTCGTATTCGAATTTATGAATATGAATACGCGTATTCTCTTATGGATATTAATGGCGAATTTATGAATGCGCGCCCATCTCTGATGGATACTAATGGATAATAAGTTGTGTGACTGGGGTTCTCATCTGACTACTGGTTGTGGGAATCAACTAACATGCAGCAGCGTCACATCCTTGTCTAAACTGCTGTGCAAGTAGTCGCATATGTGCACTGCAAATCATACGAGCTTCAAACTTGAGAATTAATTTTAGGCTCCAACTCAGAGCTCAAAATCATCTTGTAGATGTTGAGTGAGGATCGAAAGAAATCTGTTCAATGTGTGGCGATCGATGGCAACTCGAGGTCGAGAAAGTTCAGGTCGACGAAGGAGGAATGCGGGAGGTTCGTCGGCGTTCAGCAGTTGGGGAGCTCCGGCATCTCAAGAACTCAGTCGTCTTCGACTCTTCAAAAGGAGACTCCCCGGACTCGGAGGGAAGCAAAAACGTCGGGACCCCGAGCAGTCTCTTCTTATACGAGTACTTATTAGCCCTTCCAACTTATCTCCAAGTGAGAATTCCCCGGGCGTATGTGATGGCCGTTTATGGACAGGCGAGTCCTGCTGTAGACGTGAGGCAAGAAAATGCATTATGTTGGGTGCACTTGAATACGCAACGGCGAAACCGTCAACCGAAAAGTGGCTGTAACCATTTTGGTATTGTGAATCTTCGAAATAAACTTCTACTGTGACCTACAGCACATGGCTCACTAGCGCCAACCATGGGTTACATAAAATCGCTCCCATCCTAAACATACAGAGCATCCAGAAATCAGTAAGAAAACTGCTGAACTGAGAAAAATGGACGCTGGGAAATAAACAAGTCGGTTCATGTCGCTAGGAATAGTCATGATTGCACAAGACCCTAACGGCGATCTAAGGTTCATTTTTAACGTCTCGTCACGAAAACTCTATGCAAATTACGTAAATTCTCCCTTACTGGAAAAAACATCTAATCATTTTTATTTTATTTTTATAAAGCCATTTAATAACATAATACGCATAGTACATGAAGAAAAGTATTGGATATTTGAAGTAAAATTATTCGAGTACAATAATTGTACTCGAATAATTTTACTTCAAATATCCAAAGCCATAGCAAATCTCTGTTTTTAAAATTAGTAATTCTGAATTCCCTCGACTTACTTATTTTTTCCTATTTACTTTACGAATCCTTTACTCTAGGACTTCATTTGATTTTTTGATACAATTATTGTATCAAAAAATCAAATGAAGTCCTAGAGTAAAGGATTCGTAAAGTAAATAGGAAAAAATAAGTAAGTCGAGGGAATTCAGAATTACTAATTTTAAAAACAGAGATTTGCTATGGCTTCGATATCCAGATCTAAATATATCTAAATATAAATATATAGCATACTGACTTTATTGCCACATCAAATGATCGAAAAGTAGATAATATCTACAATCACCTTGTCGAAGTCAACAAAGCTCCTAGATTCTTATGAACGGAAACAAGTGGTAGATAGCTACCACCAAGAAGTTCATGTATGTGTTGATGGTAGATAGCTACCATCAAAACGACGTGTGAGTAGTTGTAAAAGGCTTTCAACGAAATCTTTTGCTTAATATTATATCACAAACTATAATAATATTACAGTATTCACCGCGTTTCGAGGGAATTTTCACTTTTACGCCTTGCGACAGATCGACCGGCTCAGTTCGGATCCTATTAGCGGCCTCACAAAAGTTTATAGGCGTTTATAGCGCCGTGGCGGTCAGCGGGCTAATAGCCCTGGTTTACCCGCGCGTTGATCGAGATCTCGCACATTTATTGCCCCGTTAAAATACTTATTACAAGACTGTGCCGAAGGCAGTTTTTATATAATCTTTCCTCCTGGACTCATCAGGGCGGGAATGGAGGACCATCCACTTGACGGGGTTGAGGTTTACTACAATTTATACCTCTTGTCGAGGGCTCATTTTACTCTCTCGAATTGCCCGTTAAAGGATTTTGTGATCGTCCGCTCGTAAATCAGTTGCTTCTTTTTATCGCAGAAAACCTTTTAGAGCGTTGTTGTCACTGAGAATCATTTCCTCTATCAACGAAGAATGATAGAAATGGGTTATTTCTCACGGTTATACACGAACAAGATCTATTGAGCTCTAACGACGACTATCGGACTGCAATCTTCATTCCCCCAGTTCTGTTAACTTCATTGACTTCAAGATAGGTTAACTCTTTTATGTCACAGCGCAGGTGCAGGAAGGTCGGGAGGTGAGGTATAAACGAAAGTGCAATAGTTGCAGCAACTAATGGAAGGGGTTCAAACCGAATTTCGAAAAATTCATATGAAACGGTGTATTTTTTATTTCATATTTAGAGTATATTTTTTAGAATTGTTTAATACCATCTACAGCTTTGTACGACCAGCCGCCCGTTCACAATGACGGCTCAAAGTTGGAGCAGATCGAAAATCGTCAACATCAGAGTGAATCGAGAGGCAGCCTGTCAGTAATCTAGACAGAAGGGTGATCTGTACAAAGAAGATAATAAACCGTTGTGTCAAGAATATGCAGAGTGTTTTTTCTTTGGTCGATTCCAATGGTTCATTATCGAAGATAATAAACCAAAAGCACATATTTGGCTCTAAACCCGCCAGTTATCTTTATTTCGAGTAATTTCTTCGGCGCAACCAACAATTCTCGAACAAACCCGACCAGAACCTGTTGGAATAACTACGCGGGTTATTCTGAGTACCTATTTCTTCCTATGCTGTCAAGAAAATCCACCTCCGAGCACACAAGTGAGCGTCTTCCCACATTACAGTTCCCAAACGACAGCTATCAAGACCACCAACATCGTTCACGGTCGATTCGTTGACCAGTAATCGGAGGAACCGATGCGGAACTCCTGACTCACAACAAATCTATTTCCATCGTTAATAAATCAATCAATTGACGGGATACAATGCAGATTTATTACTCATCAGTGTCCACTAGAGTATGACTGGAAAACTAATTCATTTGCTATATATAATTATAATATAACAAATGAAGTGGTTTTCCTGTCATACTCTAGTGGACGGTGGTGAGTTATAATTTAAGGAGGAATTAAACTAGTTAATTCTCTGTATTTACGGGCACCAGCTCGTGGTTGGGAAAGTTTACGCTCCAACAGAGTCATAATGATACCAATATCTTAGTTATATATTCAGTATGGTATCATTATGTTATGGTGAGATAATAATATTAATAACAGTAAACTATCATATTATGATAGTTCCGTGAGGTTTACTGTTATTAATGTTGTACTTTTTGGATTATTCTCTTCAATCAATGAGGAGCTTGGTATCAAAGACGGACACCTCCATTTTTTTTTTTTTTTTTCAGCAGAGCCAAACAACAGAACTGTAACTTCACTGTAAGTCAGGGTTGTCAGCACCCATAGCCTTGAAATCTTTTCTCAGTGTTACTCAAATTACTCGCAAAGATGAAAATGTGAATAATATTCACATTTTATTCACGTCATATTATGATATATGCACGGCATGAATCATATTATATTATAACTAAGCTCAGCTGTCCTCTCCAATGATTCATAGCGGCGGAGTGAATCGACCAACAATCGCTCTTGTCTACGCGTTCCGATGTCAGACACCCCTAAGGGCAGTAGACCTATCGAGCAATACTTCACGCCTAAATCTACGAACGCTGGTGTTAAACGACTACGTTCATCCCCTGATTTAAACACTGCTTCAAAGAAACCGATGAACGAGATGGCGACACTTAGCGAAGACACAATTAACTTGCTCATGGCTAAGTTTGGGAACATGATGGACGTTAAGCTAGTAGAGGTCACAAAAGATCTAGTTAAGAAAACGGATCTGGAGGAGCTTACGGTCAAAATGGGGCAAATTGAGCGAGAAAATGCTGAATTAAGACGGGAGGTGACTCGACTTGGAGAAGAGCTTCAGGAGCGAGACAAGCGATTGGATTTTATTGATGCTAATATCAGGCGCGAGAATCTCATCTTCTATGGCATAACTCATGATGGATCAAATGACCTTGCAACAGTTATTCAGAATTTCGTTACTCAAGTCCTGAATGTATCAAGTCCAGTCATTATAAGAGATGTTATCCCGCTGGGAGGAGGGAAGCCAAATTCTGGCTTGCTCGTGAAATTCGGGAGTTATGGAGAGGTCGCTTCCATTCTGAGATCTACGAAGCATCTGAGAGGAACTAATTACGGTGTGAGTCGTGATTTCCCAGTACACGTAAGGAATACTCGTAGGCATTTGTTCGCCATGAAGAACCGTATAACTCAACTGAATGCATCGTTGAGGGTGGCAGTTCGATCTGAATTCATGATGGTGGAGGGAAATCGTTTCACATGGTCGTGCAAGGAGGGCATCAGGTTCAAAAATGGCGAAGGTCTTTCTATGCTGAACTCATTGGTCGGAACGGACATGAAGACATTTATAGAACATCTTATTGCGGGGGACTTCACCGGCGGCGATGTGGGATCCAATGCAGCTCAGGCGCGATCATCCAAAAAAGACAATAAATGAGATAAGGCCGTCTGTCAGAGTGGTTCTATTGTTTGTTCATCTGTGTCTCATGTTCGTGTTTTGTCTTATAATATAAATGGACTAAAAAATAAATTGCTATTTCCTAATTTTTTCAAATTTATTAAAAGTTATGATATATTCTTGTTGTTCGAAACTCACGTTCTTTCTGAAAACACGAATCAATTTGAAAAATATTTCGAATGTTTTGATCTTTGTTGGTCTGGAGCTGTTAAAGAATCCAAGTTTGGTCGCAGTTCAGGCGGCACTTTAATTGGTATTCGATCTAACAAAGAAATCAAGTCCAGAGTGAGTATGCATGTTAATAATGGTTATTCTATTTTAGAAATCGCTCTATCACATGAATCTGTATATGTTGTGCCATCTTATTTGAATTGCAATCGTTGGGCTGCTGATTTTTTGTTTCTGAGTGAACAAATCAATTATTTATGTGAAGATGATAAGAATGTGATCTTGATAGGGGATTTAAACGCAAGAGTGGGCACTGAGCAGTTCATATGTCCTGAAGTCGACGTGGATACCTCCAAATTTTTTCCGCTGCGTGCCTCCAGGGACACGATTAATAATTTCAAAGGAACCCAGTTGATTGAGTTTCTTGATGAATATCAGTTGATTATTTTGAATGGTCGGTGCAGTGGTGATTCGGAGGGGGCATCTACTTACATTGGTGCTTCGGGAGCGTCGGTGATAGATCTATGCTGTGGCACTCCTGGGGCTCTGAGCTGCATTGAGGATTTTGAAGTTTGTTGTGAAACTTACTCGGATCATATGCCCATATGTGTATCATTGGTTCTTGAGCAGAGGCACTCTGAAAGCTGGCTATCACTTCTTCCCAAGTTACCGTGGAGGGAGCAACACTGCGACTCATATCGATCTCACCTGGAACGTTTGGTTTCAAGCATGTCCCCTGATCTGGTTTCCGTTAATGATGAATGCACGGCGCTTGTCAGAGCCATAAATGAAGCAGCGTCAGCAGCCCTAATGATAACTCCTCAGACCCTTTTGAGCAAACAACCCTGGTGGGATTGGGAGTGCAATCGTGCCAGAAAGCGTTCCTTTGCTTTGCTCAAGCTGCACCGTAGATCAAACAGTGAAATGGTAAGATTGGAATATGTTAGGGCCAATACCCAGTTCAAGGAGTTGTGTTGGGGTAAATCCACTGCATTTTACAGGGAGCTGGCCAATAGGTTTGGGGATGTGAGGAACAGCTCCGAGCTTTGGAAGTTGATAAATTCGCTTTTGCCTAAAAAAGGAAGAAGAGTGGGTGATATAGCCTTGGAGGATTGGGTGCACCATTTCCAGAAGCAGTGGAGTTTGCAGCGATCACCAGGATCAGTCACCGTGCAGCCCGAGGTATTGAAGCACAGCTCGGAGCTGCTGGACCACCCATTCACCTTGTCGGAGTTGAAAGCTGTTTTGAGTAAGAGCAAGGATCACAAAGCTCCAGGGCCAGATCGAATATGCTACGAGTTTTATAAAAATGCACCAGACTCATTCATTCAGCGGCTGCTTGACGTGTTCAATGTGATAATGAGTCAAGGCCAAGTGCCTAAGGATTTTGCTTTTTCACTCATATACCCCCTACACAAGAAGGGAGATGTCAATGTTGTCAATAACTACAGGGGTTTGTCATTCATCAACTGCAGTTCCAAGTTGCTGGCTGGGTTAATGGCTGGAAGGTTGGAGACTTTTGTTGAATCAAAGTCAATAATGAACGAATGTCAGGCGGGCTTCAGAAAGGGATATAGTACCACTGATTGTGTTTTCACCCTGACAAGCCTGGCGCACTTGAAAATGAATTCTCCAAGCAAGAGGCTCTACGCATTCTTTGTCGACTTCAGGGCAGCGTTTGACAGTGTACAACATGACCTCCTATTCAAAAAACTCAACCATATTGGTGTTAGTGCAGCATTCATCCAGGTTTTGGGATCCCTGTATGGTCAGGGTACAGCTGCTGTATGGAGTGAGAAGGGCACAACCCAATCATTTAGAATTGAAAAGGGAGTTCGACAGGGTTGCCTTTTGAGTCCATTGCTGTTCGCTCTTTATCTCAACGATCTTGAGGGTACGCTGCCCTGTGGAGTGCTGGTTGGCTCCTGTACAATCAAAATTCTCATGTATGCGGATGATGTTGTAATGATGGCGGAAAGCATAAGTGATCTCCAACGGAACATTGATGCCCTCCAAAGCTACTGCGAGAGCTGGCAGCTACGGGTGAACCTGGACAAGTCCAAAATAATGGTATTTCGCAAAGGTGGACGGCTAAAACTTGATGAGTCATGGACTTTCAATGGAGCACCCGTGGAAATAGTGGGTTTATACAAATACCTTGGAGTAACTCTGACCCCTGGGCTGTCATTTTCATCTCATCTTAAGGAAAGGCTCGCATCTGCCAAATGTAGCATAGCTAATATGTATAACTCCCTGCTGAGGCGTGCGCAGGTACCACTCAATGCGAAGTATGAGGTCTTCATGGCGTCTGTCCGCTCCATTTTGTGTTACAATGCGCAGGTGTGGGGGTATCAACAATACGGAGTGGTCGACCAGCTGCTAAAATTTTTCGTCAAGCGGCTTTTTCATCTTCCTCGGAACACGCCGGACTACTTTGTATACTTGGAGGCAGGAGTTGAACCACTATTCTTCTTCACGCTTTCTCTACACTTCAAGTACCTGAAGAAAGTGGCGAGTATGCCAGCGCTTCGTTATCCGCGTGTGGTGGCTGGGGAGACGGCTGCCCGACAGGTTTTCTGGAGTAGGACTCTTATGAATTTTTGTGAAAAGTATGCGTGTGCCTATGAGTTCACATTCGAGCACAGTGGAGTTCTGAAGAATTGCCTTGATACGCTGCAGATGAAGATCAGGGATGCCTGGATGGCGGACACCAGAGCCAAGGCTCTTGCCTCCCAGGACAGGATATACCGTCTTCTAGATCACAACGTGAGGAGCATTGACCTGACCGCCAAAACTCAGAAGGCATCATTGTTTGTACTCAGATGGGTATGTAGGGTTCGAGGTGATCTTTTGAAACTCAATGGCCGGCCATATTCAACAGCTGTGAATCCAACATGTTCACTCTGTAATGAGGGAGTGCCAGAGGACATTGTGCATTTTTTGGCGGACTGCCCTGTTCTGGGCGAATTTAGAGCAGCGAGTTTCGGAAGAAGAAGATTGCCATATGACGACATCATCAACATGCTCAATGGAATAAATTGGCTACCACTTGCCAAGTTCTGTGCTACTGCGTGGGCGTACCGAGCCGATCTGGTGTATCAATTCAATTGGGACAATCAAATGTGATAGGTATAGCTGCATCAATAATAGCAAATATAGCGATGGTAATAAACAATATAGTATAATCAACTAATGCAGAACTCTGACAGACGGGCATAGCCCACAGTCATTCCATGTATTTATTATTTATTTTTTGTTGTTTTTCGAATTTCAAATACATGTATTTTCTTCTTCTTCTTCTTCTTCTAATAATATTAATAACAGTAAACTATCATATTATGATAGTTCCGTGAGGTTTACTGTTATTAATGTTGTACTTTTTGGATTATTCTCTTCAATCAATGAGGAGCTTGGTATCAAAGACGGACACCTCCATTTTTTTTTTTTTTTTTTTCAGCAGAGCCAAACAACAGAACTGTAACTTCACTGTAAGTCAGGGTTGTCAGCACCCATAGCCTTGAAATCTTTTCTCAGTGTTACTCAAATTACTCGCAAAGATGAAAATGTGAATAATATTCACATTTTATTCACGTCATATTATGATATATGCACGGCATGAATCATATTATATTATAACTAAGCTCAGCTGTCCTCTCCAATGATTCATAGCGGCGGAGTGAATGCTAGGCTCTGATTGGGTGTCATGGAGCAGTCCGGGTTTGCTACAAAATCGCATTGGAGCTGTCCGTTGCTGAAACTAAGGCCCAACTTCGAAGCCAAGTTTTCCGACGTCCTGGTAGTTTTTGAAACTAAAGGACTTCAAATTTGAATTCAGTGCCAAAAATCCTATAAAAATCCATCCGCAACTCAATACTGAAGAAATTGCAGTTGTCCGTCGTTGATACTAAGCTTCTCAAATAACCATTAGAAACGGCCAACAAACAAACCCTCCCTCAATCTCCCAACCTCCCTCAAAATGTGTGGGTTTACGTTCAAATATACGTAGAACCTGATATCGAATGAAAAACATCGCACATTACAACGATTAATTATTTTTGTACAGATCTCCCTTCTGCCTAGATCACTGTTCTGTATAAAATATCTCTGTAAGTTCCACAAAAATGAGAAATAAGTGGAGTAACAAGGTCAAATATTGTGTTTGATCTCGATGGACGATGATTTCGTCATTTCTCCAACTTTACCTACCTCATCGACCATAATTCCGAAAAAATGTTTGCAACTTCTCGGGATTCTATTCCTAGCACCGGAAGTAAGAAATATGAGGTACGACTACTTTTAGCTTTTTTGATCAAAACTCTTCGTTTCTAGGTAACAGTCGACCTTGTGTATGACCTATATATCGTGTGTATATAGATATGTAGATTTATGATACTACTGGAACCTTCAATTTCCATTCTATAGGAACATCAAAATCGTTGAAAAAGTAAACTTACAGAATGGAGTAATAAACGAGTCTTCGCACATGGCCCTATCGAAAATTATCTAGAAATTGGCTTCTTCCATGTTTCGAGAGTCAACATGAATACATTTTGAACATTCCCTCCCACTTTTCTCTCATAAATTATGAAGGTGGTGAATTAGGAGTGTGTTTGTTCAATGAGAGGAGCAACGAGTCTTTCTAGTAAAAACGTAAATTAATACTCGGGGCCCGTTCTTTTGTTGCTTTTGAATGTTTTTGAACCCCCTTTGTTTTATCCTTTTGCCACAGCGCACAACTTGCCTTAGTTTCTTTATTCGATGCAAGTCATACCTAACCCTTAAGCAGATGCGTGAACTAAAATCAAATTACCAAACGCATCGCAGGTATATGGCCCGACCTTATAACTGGTGGTGTCTATTACTGATGCCTCGCCCGACTCATCATACAATAATAAGGGCGTGAAACTCATTAGTTTCCTTCTCCTCGAACCCAAGATGTGTTGGTAGAACACTTAGCTAGAGACCAACCAATTTAATAATATCCGTGTTGATAGAAAACGATTTGTTATGATTTGTGGAGAGAAATCCACTTCTACTGACCTATAAAAGCTCATAATCCAAATTTATAGCTTGGCCCGATGAGTCAAGGGAGCCCTCTAGTTTTTTACGATGAAGAAGTGGGCGTGGACAGGAGTTCCCGCAATCCCTTTCATCTGGGTGAATAATAAACAGGCGATGGAAGTCAGTTTCTGGAGGAGGCCCCTCCTGCCACTGGCTTGTTGGGTACCTTAACTGGGAGGCCTTTCAAACCTTTACAATCTCCACAACAAACGGTTTACAGGACTTGACAGCCTTCCCTGACGTGGTACCTTATTACGACGGAAGCCTCGGAGGAAGGACGTCAAACGGATTGATCAGGGTGTTGGTTGAAGCTCAAGGCGTTCGTAAGCGTTTTCACTTCGGCTTCCATCGTGATCTTGCACTCTAGAGGTTCCCCACAATCTCACTTATCCCAAGTTAGTTGGTTTGAATTAAATTTCACCAACACGCTTTGAACCAGACCACTGCGTATTCGGAAGGTTGAAAAACGACTAGCACGTTTAGGTACTTGCTTTTTCAAGTCAATTTAAATCACATTATTGGAAAAAACTTCTATTGCGATAAATCATCGCACAGTGGGACTAAATTGAGAAAACCTGGCCAAAACTCTCACAATTCTGGTCACAAAAGACATCTTTAATTAATGCAAGAACGGTTACTTCTGTGATCTGGAGGAAAGAACTTCCCTGTTGGAGTCTAACTCCATTTCATAAACTGCCCTGAAGATGAAGAAATATATTCTTCGAAACGTTGGCACATAAATCAATTTTCATTTGACCGACCCTCGACATCCCTCAACATCATTAATTAATACGATATAATGCTGGGGTTTTTAATAGTACGTCGGTAATAATTTTTCTATAAAAGAAGTACCTACCAACAAACATTCGAAATTACCTTCATTTTCGTAGCACGAAACGTACCTCAGAACAAAAAACTCGACATCACTAAAACCATAAAATGTAAGATGTCGAGTTTTGGTTTATTATCTTCGATAATGAACCATTGGAATCGCCCAAAGAAAATAAAATTTTAACCCCCCCTCAAAATTTGTTGGTTTACGTTTCAAGATAAGTAGATTCAGAAAATCGAATAAAAAAAACTCTGCAAATTCTTGACACAACGGTTTATTATCTTCCTTGTGCAGATCACCCTTCCGTCTATACCAGACTGTATTGCAAATCGGCACCATACCATATTCTCACCGTACACATACCATACCATACGAATTTCTTTCCTATCATACCATACTGTATTATACCAAATCATACATACAATAATATACCATACCATACTCATACCATGTCATACAAACCGAGTGAATATTGAAATGTCATCCATTTCTGACGTATATTTAAAATTTCAAGTATCTAGCTCATCATCAAAATTTAATTTGTTTAAACAAATAGGTATTATTTGAACAATTTTACAGACAAGAAACCGAGTGAATATTGCATTGTGATCCAGTTCTGACCTATTTTTAAAATTTCAAGTCAATAGCTCATCATCAAAATTTAATTTGTATTATTACAAAAAGGTATTATTTAAATAATTTTACAGATGAAAAGACGAGTGAATATTGCAATGTGGTCTATCCCCGACTCACGGTTAAAATTTCTAGACTGTAGTTTACCGGGAAGATGAAAAAAGGTAGTTTTATTCTGGGCGTCTGGGGGTTGGGTCACATAACGGCCGTTTTCGACGCGAAAGTTTAGTGTTTTTCCTAAACCTTTGCGCGGTCACTGTGAACGAACGGCTGGTCGCAAAAAAATCCAATTGGTCTTAAAAGATTCGTAATTTTTCAGGTCATTCAAAAGTGAACTAAAAATTACACGGTTCAGTTAAATATTTGGAGATATGACATTGTCGAAATTTTAAATTTCGTTTTGAACCCCTTCCCCTTGACCTAGGGTTATGAAAAGTTTCGAGGATCATTGTGGGGCTGGTCCAAACCCAGAAACCAAATTTCGTAATTTTAGCTCAACGCTAACTGGGCAAAGTGCCACGGACGGCGGACGGCGGACGGCGGACGGGGGACGGCGGACGGGGGACGGCGTACGGCGGACGGACGGATTTTTTTTTATTCGATTTTCTGAATCTACGTATCTTGAAACGTAAACCAACAAATTTTGAGGGGGGGTTAAAAAATTTTTTTCTTTGGGCGATTCCAATGGTTCATTATCGAAGATAATAAACCAAAAAATCCGTCCGTCCGCCGTACGCCGTACGCCGTCCGCCGTCCGCGGCACTTTGCCCAGTTAACGTTGAGTTAAAATTACGAAATTTGGTTTCTGGGTTTGGACCAGCCCCACAATGATCCTCGAAACTTTTCATAACCCTAGGTCAAGGGGAAGGGGTTCAAAACGAATTTTGAAATTTTGAAAATTCCATATCTCGAAAAATTCCCATCAAACGGTATGTTTTTTGGTTTATTATCTTTGATAATGAACCATTGGAATCGCCCAAAGAAAAAAAATTTTAACCCCCCCCCCCCCCCCCTCAAAATTTGTTGGTTTACGTTTCAAGATACGTAGATTCAGAAAATCGAATTAAAAAAAAAAATCCGTCCGTCCGCCGTCCGCGCCACTTTGCCCAGTTAGCGTTGAGTTAAAATTGCGAAATTTTTTTTATGGGTTTCGACCAGCCCCACAATGGTCCTCGAAACTTTTCATAACCCTAGGTCAAGGGGAAGGGGTTCAAAACGAATTTTGAAAATTTGAAAATCTCATATCTCGAAAAATTCATATAGAACGGTATGTTTTTTATTTCATATTTAGATAGAGTTTGTTCCGTAGAATTTTTTAAGACCATCCGCAGCTTTGTACGACCAGCCGTTCGTTCACTATGAGGGCTCAAAGATTGTGCCTCACAACACGATCGTGTATCAAACAAACTGTTGAAATACAGGTCCATTTTCATACTAACAAGCTCTTTGGAACATCATATGGCTTAAGTGATGTCGAGTTTGTTGTTCTGAGGTGCGTTTCGTGCTACGGAAATGAAGGTAATTTCGAATGTTTGTTGGTAGGTACTTCTTTTATAGAAAAATAATTACCGACGTAGTATTAAAAACCCCAGAATTATATCGTATTAATTAATCATAATTAATAATAATTATTATTAACAATAAATACGAATTATTAATACCTAACAATAAATTATAATAATTTTCACTAGGTACTTGATAAAATTGTTAATAATTAGTGATAATTGATAATAATAATTAATCTAACATTTAGGATCTAGACATTTAGACCTAGTGATCTAGACAGAAGGGTGATCTGTACAAAGAAGATAATGAACCGTTGTTTCGTATTCACGATGTATTTGAGTCGACAATTGCTCTTCTTGAAGGTCCATTCGAACTCAAGTAAACACGTCGAGTCGATATGAAGTCTACTTTTTTTCGTTTTCACGATGTGTTTGAGTGGACAATTGCTCTTCTTGAAGGTCCATTCGAACTTGAATAAACACGTAGAGTCGACATAAAGTCTACTTTTTTTCGTTTTCACGATGTATTTGAGTGGCCATTTGCTCTTCTTGAAGGTCCATTCGAACTCAAATAAACACCTCGAGTCGATATGAAGTCTACTTTTTTTCGTTTTCACGATGTATTTGAGTCGACAATTGCTCTTCTTGAAGGTCCATTTGAACTCAAGTAAACACGTCGAGTCGATATGAAGTCTACTTTTTTTCGTTTTCACGATGTGTTTGAGTGGACAATTGCTCTTCTTGAAGGTCCATTCGAACTTGAATAAACACGTCGAGTCGATATAAAGTCTACTTTTTTTCGTTTTCACGATGTATTTGAGTGGACATTTGCTCTTCTTGAAGGTCCATTCGAACTCAAATAAACACCTCGAGTCGATATGAAGTCTACTTTTTTTCGTTTTCACGATGTATTTGAGTCGACAATTGCTCTTCTTGAAGGTCCATTCGAACTCAAATAAACACCTCGAGTCGATATGAAGTCTACTTTTTCTCGTTTTCACGATGTATTTGAGTGGACAATTGCTCTTCTTGAAGGTCCATTCGAACTCAAATAAACACCTCGAGTCGATATGAAGTCTACTTTTTTTCGTTTTCACGATGTATTTGAGTCGACAATTGCTCTTCTTGAAGGTCCATTCGAACTCAAGTAAACACCTCGAGTCGATATGAAGTCTACTTTTTTTCGTTTTCACGATGTATTTGAGTGGACAATTGCTCTTCATGAAGGTCCATTCGAACTGAAGTAAACACGTCGAGTCGATATGAAGTCTACTTTTTTTCGTTTTCACGATGTGTTTGAGTGGACAATTTGAAGGTCCATTCAGAGTCTACTCTCTTCTTGAAGGTCCATTCGAACTCAAGTAAACACGTCGAGTCGATATGAAGTCTACTTTTTTTCGTTTTCACGATGTATTTGAGTCGACAATTGCTCTTCTTGAAGGTCCATTCGAACTTGAATAAACACGTCGAGTCTATATGAAGTCTACTTTTTCTCGTTTTCACGATGTATTTGAGTGGACATTTGCTCTTCTTGAAGGTCCATTCGAACTCAAATAAACACCTCGAGTCGATATGAAGTCTACTTTTTTTCGTTTTCACGATATATTTGAGTCGACAATTGCTCTTCTTGAAGGTCCATTCGAACTCAAATAAACACGTCGAGTCGATATGAAGTCTACTTTTTTTCGTTTTCACGATGTGTTTGAGTGGACAATTGCTCTTCTTGAAGGTCCATTCGAACTTGAATAAACACGTCGAGTCGATATAAAGTCTACTTTTTTTCGTTTTCACGATGTATTTGAGTGGCCATTTGCTCTTCTTGAAGGTCCATTCGAACTCAAATAAACACGTCGAGTCGATATGAAGTCTACTTTTTTTCGTTTTCACGATGTGTTTGAGTGGACAATTGCTCTTCTTGAAGGTCCATTCGAACTTGAATAAACACGTCGAGTCGATATAAAGTCTACTCTTTTTCGTTTTCACGATGTATTTGAGTGGCCATTTGCTCTTCTTGAAGGTCCATTCGAACTCAAATTAACACGTCGAGTCGATATAAAGTCTACTTTTTTTCGTTTTCACGATGTATTTGAGTGGCCATTTGCTCTTCTTGAAGGTCCATTCGAACTCAAATAAACACGTCGAGTCGATATAAAGTCTACTTTTTTTCGTTTTCACGATGTATTTGAGTGGCCATTTGCTCTTCTTGAAGGTCCATTCGAACTCAAATAAACACGTCGAGTCGATATAAAGTCTACTTTTTTTCGTTTTCACGATGTATTTGAGTGGCCATTTGCTCTTCTTGAAGGTCCATTCGAACTCAAATAAACACGTCGAGTCGATATGAAGTCTACTTTTTTTCGTTTTCACGATGTGTTTGAGTGGACAATTGCTCTTCTTGAAGGTCCATTCGAACTTGAATAAACACGTCGAGTCGATATAAAGTCTACTTTTTTTCGTTTTCACGATGTACGAGTCGATATGAAGTCTACTTTTTTTCGTTTTCACGATGTATTTGAGTCGACAATTGCTCTTCTTGAAGGTCCATTCGAACTCAAGTAAACACCTCGAGTCGATATGAAGTCTACTTTTTTTCGTTTTCACGATGTATTTGAGTGGACAATTGCTCTTCATGAAGGTCCATTCGAACTGAAGTAAACACGTCGAGTCGATATGAAGTCTACTTTTTTTCGTTTTCACGATGTGTTTGAGTGGACAATTTGAAGGTCCATTCAGAGTCTACTCTCTTCTTGAAGGTCCATTCGAACTCAAGTAAACACCTCGAGTCGATATGAAGTCTACTTTTTTTCGTTTTCACGATACATTTGAGTCGACAATTGCTCTTCTTGAAGGTCCATTCGAACTCAAATAAACACATCGAGTCGATATGAAGTCTACTTTTTCTCGTTTTCACGATGTATTTGAGTGGACAATAGCTCTTCTTGAAGGTCCATTCGAACTCAAATAAACCACCTCGAGTCGATATGAAGTCTACTTTTTTTCGTTTTCACGATGTATTTGAGTGGACATTTGCTCTTCTTGAAGGTCCATTCGAACTCAAGTAAACACGTCGAGTCGATATGAAGTCTACTTTTTTTCGTTTTCACGATGTATTTGAGTCGGCAATTGCTCTACTTGGAGGTCCATTCGAACTCAAATAAACACCTCGAGTCGATATGAAGTCTACTTTTTTTCGTTTTCACGATGTATTTGAGTCGACAATTGGTCTTCTTGAAGGTCCATTCGAACTCAAATAAACACGTCGAGTCGATATGAAGTCTACTTCTTTTTCGTTTTCACGATGTATTTGACTCGACAATTGCTCTTCTTGAAGGTCCATTCGAACTCAAGTAAACACGTCGAGTCGATATGAAGTCTACTTTTTTTCGTTTTCACGATGTGTTTGAGTGGACAATTGCTCTTCTTGAAGGTCCATTCGAACTCAAATAAACACCTCGAGTCGATATGAAGTCTACTTTTTTTCTTTTTCACGATGTATTTGAGTCGACAATTGGTCTTCTTGAAGGTCCATTCGAACTCAAGTAAACACCTCGAGTCGATATGAAGTCTACTTGTTTTCGTTTTCACGATGTATTTGAGTGAACATTTGCTCTTCTTGAAGGTCCATTCGAACTCAAATAAACACCTCGAGTCGATATGAAGTCTACTTTTTTTCGTTTTAACGATGTATTTGAGTGGACATTTGCTCTTCTTGAAGGTCCATTCGAACTCAAGTAAACACCTCGAGTCGATATGAAGTCTACTTTTTTCCGTTTTCACGATGTATTTGAGTGGACATTTGCTCTTCTTGAAGGTCTATTCGAACTCAAGTAAACACCTCGAGTCGATATGAAGTCTACTTTTTTTCGTTTTCACGATGCATTTGACTCGACAATTGCTCTTCTTGATGGTCCATTCGAACTCAAATAAACACCTCGAGTCGATATGAAGTCTACTTTTTTTCGTTTTCACGATGTATTTGACTCGAAAATTGCTCTTCTTGATGGTCACTTCGAACTCAAATAAACACCTCGAGTCGATATGAAGTCTACTTTTTTTCGTTTTCACGATGTATTTGACTCGAAAATTGCTCTTCTTGATGGTCCATTCGAACTCAAATAAACACCTCGAGTCGACATGAAGTCTACTTTTTTTCGTTTTCACGATGTACTCGTATTTGAGTCGACAATTGCTCTTCTTGAAGGTCCATTGGAACTGAAGTAAACACGTCGAGTCGATATGAAGTCTACTTTTTTTCGTTTTCACGATGTATTTGAGTCGACAATTGCTCTTCTTGAAGGTCCATTCGAACTCAAATAAACACCTCGAGTCGATATGAAGTCTACTTTTTTTCGTTTTCACGATGTATTAGAGTGGACAATTGCTCTTCTTGAAGGTCCATTCGAACTCAAATAAACACGTCGAGTCGATATGAAGTCTACTTTTTTTCGTTTTCACGATGTGTTTGAGTGGACAATTGCTCTTCTTGAAGGTCCATTCGAACTTGAATAAACACGTCGAGTCGATATAAAGTCTACTTTTTTTCGTTTTCACGATGTACGAGTCGATATGAAGTCTACTTTTTTTCGTTTTCACGATGTATTTGAGTCGACAATTGCTCTTCTTGAAGGTCCATTCGAACTCAAGTAAACACCTCGAGTCGATATGAAGTCTACTTTTTTTCGTTTTCACGATGTATTTGAGTGGACAATTGCTCTTCATGAAGGTCCATTCGAACTGAAGTAAACACGTCGAGTCGATATGAAGTCTACTTTTTTTCGTTTTCACGATGTGTTTGAGTGGACAATTTGAAGGTCCATTCAGAGTCTACTCTCTTCTTGAAGGTCCATTCGAACTCAAGTAAACACCTCGAGTCGATATGAAGTCTACTTTTTTTCGTTTTCACGATACATTTGAGTCGACAATTGCTCTTCTTGAAGGTCCATTCGAACTCAAATAAACACATCGAGTCGATATGAAGTCTACTTTTTCTCGTTTTCACGATGTATTTGAGTGGACAATAGCTCTTCTTGAAGGTCCATTCGAACTCAAATAAACCACCTCGAGTCGATATGAAGTCTACTTTTTTTCGTTTTCACGATGTATTTGAGTGGACATTTGCTCTTCTTGAAGGTCCATTCGAACTCAAGTAAACACGTCGAGTCGATATGAAGTCTACTTTTTTTCGTTTTCACGATGTATTTGAGTCGGCAATTGCTCTACTTGGAGGTCCATTCGAACTCAAATAAACACCTCGAGTCGATATGAAGTCTACTTTTTTTCGTTTTCACGATGTATTTGAGTCGACAATTGGTCTTCTTGAAGGTCCATTCGAACTCAAATAAACACGTCGAGTCGATATGAAGTCTACTTCTTTTTCGTTTTCACGATGTATTTGACTCGACAATTGCTCTTCTTGAAGGTCCATTCGAACTCAAGTAAACACGTCGAGTCGATATGAAGTCTACTTTTTTTCGTTTTCACGATGTGTTTGAGTGGACAATTGCTCTTCTTGAAGGTCCATTCGAACTCAAATAAACACCTCGAGTCGATATGAAGTCTACTTTTTTTCTTTTTCACGATGTATTTGAGTCGACAATTGGTCTTCTTGAAGGTCCATTCGAACTCAAGTAAACACCTCGAGTCGATATGAAGTCTACTTGTTTTCGTTTTCACGATGTATTTGAGTGAACATTTGCTCTTCTTGAAGGTCCATTCGAACTCAAATAAACACCTCGAGTCGATATGAAGTCTACTTTTTTTCGTTTTAACGATGTATTTGAGTGGACATTTGCTCTTCTTGAAGGTCCATTCGAACTCAAGTAAACACCTCGAGTCGATATGAAGTCTACTTTTTTCCGTTTTCACGATGTATTTGAGTGGACATTTGCTCTTCTTGAAGGTCTATTCGAACTCAAGTAAACACCTCGAGTCGATATGAAGTCTACTTTTTTTCGTTTTCACGATGCATTTGACTCGACAATTGCTCTTCTTGATGGTCCATTCGAACTCAAATAAACACCTTGAGTCGATATGAAGTCTACTTTTTTTCGTTTTCACGATGTATTTGACTCGAAAATTGCTCTTCTTGATGGTCACTTCGAACTCAAATAAACACCTCGAGTCGATATGAAGTCTACTTTTTTTCGTTTTCACGATGTATTTGACTCGAAAATTGCTCTTCTTGATGGTCCATTCGAACTCAAATAAACACCTCGAGTCGACATGAAGTCTACTTTTTTTCGTTTTCACGATGTACTCGTATTTGAGTCGACAATTGCTCTTCTTGAAGGTCCATTGGAACTGAAGTAAACACGTCGAGTCGATATGAAGTCTACTTTTTTTCGTTTTCACGATGTATTTGAGTCGACAATTGCTCTTCTTGAAGGTCCATTCGAACTCAAATAAACACCTCGAGTCGATATGAAGTCTACTTTTTTTCGTTTTCACGATGTATTAGAGTGGACAATTGCTCTTCTTGAAGGTCCATTCGAACTCAAATAAACACGTCGAGTCGATATGAAGTCTACTTTTTTTCGTTTTCACGATGTATTAGAGTGGACAATTGCTCTTCTTGAAGGTCCATTCGAACTCAAATAAACACCTCGAGTCGATATGAAGTCTACTTTTTTTCGTTTTCACGATGTATTTGAGTGGACATTTGCTCTTCTTGAAGGTCCATTCGAAATCAAGTAAACACGTCGAGACGATATGAAGTCTACTTTTTTTCGTTTTCACGATGTATTTGATTCGACAATTGCTCTTCTTGAAGGTCCATTCGAACTCAAGTAAACACGACGTCGTCGAGTCGACGTCGTCGAGTCGATATGAAGTCTACTTTTTTTCGTTTTCACGATGTATTTGACTCGACAATTGCTCTTCTTGAAGGTCCATTCGAACTCAAATAAACACGTCGAGTCGATATGAAGTCTACATTTTTTCGTATTCACGATGTATTAGAGTCGACAATTGCTCTTCTTGAAGGTCCATTCGAACTGAAGTAAACACCTCGAGTCGATATGAAGTCTACTTTTTTTCGTTTTCACGATGTATTTGACTCGACAATTGCTCTTCTTGAAGGTCCATTCGAACTCAAATAAACACCTCGAGTCGATATGAAGTCTACTTTTTTTCGTTTTCACGATGTATTTGACTCGACAATTGCTCTTCTTGATGGTCCATTCGAACTCAAATAAACACCTCGAGTCGATATGAAGTCTACTTTTTTTCGTTTTCACGATGTATTTGACTCGACAATTGGTCTTCTTGATGGTCCATTCGAACTCAAATAAACACCTCGAGTCGATATGAAGTCTACTTTTTTTCGTTTTCACGATGTATTTGACTCGACAATTGCTCTTCTTGATGGTTCATTCGAACTCAAATAAACACCTCGAGTCGATATGAAGTCTACTTTTTTTCGTTTTCACGATGTATTTGACTCGACAATTGCTCTTCTTGATGGTCCATTCGAACTCAAATAAACACCTCGATTCGATATGAAGTCTACTTTTTTTCGTTTTCACGATGTATTTGAGTCGACAATTGCTCTTCTTGAAGGTCCATTCGAACTCAAGTAAACACGTCGAGTCGATATGAAGTCTACTTTTTTTCGTTTTCACTATGTGTTTGAGTGGACAATTGCTCTTCTAGAAGGTCCATTCGAACTCAAATAAACACCTCGAGTCGATATGAAGTCTACTTTTTTTCGTTTTCACGATGTATTAGAGTGGACAATTGCTCTTCTTGAAGGTCCATTCGAACTCAAATAAACACGTCGAGTCGATAGGAAGTCTACATTTTTTCGTATTCACGATGTATTTGAGTCGACAATTGCTCTTCTTAAAGGTCCATTCGAACTGAAGTAAACACGTCGAGTCGATATGAAGTCTACTTTTTTTCGTTTTCACGATGTATTTGAGTCGACAATTGCTCTTCTTAAAGGTCCATTCGGAATCAAATAAACACGTCGAGTCGATATGAAGTCTACTTTTTTTCGTTTTCACGATGTATTTGAGTCGACAATTGCTCTTCCTAAAGGTCCATTCGAACTGAAGTAAACACGTCGAGTCGATATGAAGTCTACTTTTTTTCGTTTTCACGATGTATTTGAGTCGACAATTGCTCTTCTTGAAGGTCCATTCGAACTCAAATAAACACCTCGAGTCGATATGAAGTCTACTTTTTTTCGTTTTCACGATGTATTTGAGTGGACATTTGCTCGTCTTGAAGGTCCATTCGAAATCAAGTAAACACGTCGAGACGATATGAAGTCTACTTTTTTTCGTTTTCACGATGTATTTGATTCGACAATTGCTCTTCTTGAAGGTCCATTCGAACTCAAGTAAACACGACGTCGTCGAGTCGACGTCGTCGAGTCGATATGAAGTCTACTTTTTTTCGTTTTCACGATGTATTTGACTCGACAATTGCTCTTCTTGAAGGTCCATTCGAACTCAAATAAACACGTCGAGTCGATATGAAGTCTACATTTTTTCGTATTCACGATGTATTAGAGTCGACAGTTGCTCTTCTTGAAGGTCCATTCGAACTGAAGTAAACACGTCGAGTCGATATGAAGTCTACTTTTTTTCGTTTTCACGATGTATTTGAGTCGACAATTGCTCTTCTTGAAGGTCCATTCGAACTCAAATAAACACCTCGAGTCGATATGAAGTCTACTTTTTTTCGTTTTCACGATGTATTTGACTCGACAATTGCTCTTCTTGAAGGTCCATTCGAACTCAAATAAACACCTCGAGTCGATATGAAGTCTACTTTTTTTCGTTTTCACGATGTATTTGACTCGACAATTGCTCTTCTTGATGGTCCATTCGAACTCAAATAAACACCTCGAGTCGATATGAAGTCTACTTTTTTTCGTTTTCACGATGTATTTGACTCGACAATTGCTCTTCTTGATGGTCCATTCGAACTCAAATAAACACCTCGAGTCGATATGAAGTCTACTTTTTTTCGTTTTCACGATGTATTTGACTCGACAATTGCTCTTCTTGATGGTCCATTCGAACTCAGATAAACACCTCGAGTCGATATGAAGTCTACTTTTTTTCGTTTTCACGATGTATTTGACTCGACAATTGCTCTTCTTGATGGTCCATTCGAACTCAAATAAACACCTCGAGTCGATATGAAGTCTACTTTTTTTCGTTTTCACGATGTATTTGAGTCGACAATTGCTCTTCTTGAAGGTCCATTCGAACTGAAGTAAACACGTCGAGTCGATATGAAGTCTACTTTTTTTCGTTTTCACGATGTATTTGAGTCGACAATTGCTCTTCTTGAAGGTCCATTCGAACTCAAATAAACACTTCGATTTGATATGAAGTCTACTTTTTTTCGTTTTCACGATGTATTAGAGTGGACAATTGCTCTTCTTGAAGGTCCATTCGGAATCAAATAAACACGTCGAGTCGATATGAAGTCTACTTTTTTTCGTTTTCACGATGTATTTGAGTCGACAATTGCTCTTCTTGAAGGTCCATTCGAACTCAAATAAACACGTCGAGTCGATGTGAAGTCTACTTTTTTTCGTTTTCACGATGTATTAGAGTGGACAATTGCTCTTCTCGAAGGTCCATTCGAACTCAAATAAACACCTCGAGTCGATATGAAGTCTACTTTTTTTCGTTTTCACGATGTATTTGACTCGACAATTGCTCTTCTTGATGGTCCATTCGAACTCAAATAAACACCTCGAGTCGATATGAAGTCTACTTTTTTTCGTTTTCACGATGTATTTGAGTCGACAATTGCTCTTCCGGAAGGTCCATTCGAACTCAAATAAACACGTCGAGTCGATATGAAGTCTACTTTTTTTCGTTTTCACGATGTATTTGAGTAGACATTTGCTCGTCTTGAAGGTCCATTCGAAATCAAGTAAACACGTCGAGTCGATATGGAGTCTACTTTTTTTCGTTTTCACGATGTATTTGAGTGGACATTTGCTCTTCTTGAAGGTCCATTCGAACTCAAGTAAACACCTCGAGTCGATATGAAGTCTACTTGTTTTCGTTTTCACGATGTATTTGAGTCGACAATTGCTCTTCTTGAAGGTCCATTCGAACTCAAGTAAACACGTCGAGTCGATATGAAGTCTACTTTTTTTCGTTTTCGCGATGTATTAGACTCGACAATTGCTCTTCTTGAAGGTCCATTCGAACTCAAATAAACACCTCGAGTCGATATGAAGTCTACTTTTTTTCGTTTTCACGATGTATTTGACTCGACAATTGCTCTTCTTGAAGGTCCATTCGAACTCAAGTAAACACGTCGAGTCGATATGAAGTCTTCTTTTTTTCGTTTTCACTATGTGTTTGAGTGGACAATTGCTCTTCTAGAAGGTCCATTCGAACTCAAATAAACACGTCGAGTCGATATGAAGTCTACTTTTTTGCGTTTTCACGATGTGTTTGAGAGGAAAATTGCTCTTCTTGAAGGTCCATTCGAACTCAAATAAACACGTCGAGTCGATATGAAGTCTCCTTTTTTTCGTTTTCACGATGTATTTGAGTCGGCAATTGCTCTTCTTGAAGGTCCATTCGAACTCAAATAAACACGTCGAGTCGATATGAAGTCTACTTTTTTTCGTTTTCACGATGTAATTCACTCGACAATTGCTCTACTTGAAGGTCCATTCGAACTCAAATAAACACGTCGAGTCGATATGAAGTCTACTTTTTTTCGTTTTCACGATGTATTTGAGTCGACAATTGCTCTTCTTGAAGGTCCATTCGAACTCAAGTAAACACGATGTCGTCGAGTCGATATGAAGTCTACTTTTTTTCGTTTTCACGATGTATTTGACTCGACAATTGCTCTTCTTGAAGGTCCATTCGAACTCAAATAAACACGTCGAGTCGATATGAAGTCTACATTTTTTCGTATTCACGATGTATTAGAGTCGACAATTGCTCTTCTTGAAGGTCCATTCGAACTGAAGTAAACACGTCGAGTCGATATGAAGTCTACTTATTTTCGTTTTCACGATGTATTTGAGTCGACAATTGCTCTTCTTGAAGGTCCATTCGAACTCAAATAAACACCTCGAGTCGATATGAAGTCTACTTTTTTTCGTTTTCACGATGTATTTGACTCGACAATTGCTCTTCTTGAAGGTCCATTCGAACTCAAATAAACACCTCGAGTCGATATGAAGTCTACTTTTTTTCGTTTTCACGATGTATTTGACTCGACAATTGCTCTTCTTGATGGTCCATTCGAACTCAAATAAACACCTCGAGTCGATATGAAGTCTACTTTTTTTCGTTTTCACGATGTATTTGACTCGACAATTGCTCTTCTTGATGGTCCATTCGAACTCAAATAAACACCTCGAGTCGATATGAAGTCTACTTTTTTTCGTTTTCACGATGTATTTGACTCGACAATTGCTCTTCTTGATGGTCCATTCGAACTCAAATAAACACCTCGAGTCGATATGAAGTCTACTTTTTTTTGTTTTCACGATGTATTTGACTCGACAATTGCTCTTCTTGATGGTCCATTCGAACTCAAATAAACACCTCGAGTCGATATGAAGTCTACTTTTTTTCGTTTTCACGATGTATTTGAGTCGACAATTGCTCTTCTTGAAGGTCCATTCGAACTGAAGTAAACACGTCGAGTCGATATGAAGTCTACTTTTTTTCGTTTTCACGATGTATTTGAGTCGACAATTGCTCTTCTTGAAGGTCCATTCGAACTCAAATAAACACCTCGAGTCGATATGAAGTCTACTTTTTTTCGTTTTCACGATGTATTTGACTCGACAATTGCTCTTCTTGATGGTCCATTCGAACTCAAATAAACACCTCGAGTCGATATGAAGTCTACTTTTTTTCGTTTTCACGATGTATTTGAGTCGACAATTGCTCTTCTTGAAGGTCCATTCGAACTCAAGTAAACACGACGTCGTCGAGTCGACGTCGTCGAGTCGATATGAAGTCTACTTTTTTTCGTTTTCACGATGTATTTGACTCGACAATTGCTCTTCTTGAAGGTCCATTCGAACTCAAATAAACACCTCGAGTCGATATGAAGTCTACTTTTTTTCGTTTTCACGATGTATTAGAGTGGACAATTGCTCTTCTTGAAGGTCCATTCGGAATCAAATAAACACGTCGAGTCGATATGAAGTCTACTTTTTTTCGTTTTCACGATGTATTTGACTCGACAATTGCTCTTCTTGATGGTCCATTCGAACTCAAATAAACACCTCGAGTCGATATGAAGTCTACTTTTTTTCGTTTTCACGATGTATTTGAGTCGACAATTGCTCTTCCGGAAGGTCCATTCGAACTCAAATAAACACGTCGAGTCGATATGAAGTCTACTTTTTTTCGGTTTCACGATGTATTTGAGTAGACATTTGCTCGTCTTGAAGGTCCATTCGAAATCAAGTAAACACGTCGAGTCGATATGAAGTCTACTTTTTTTCGTTTTCACGATGTATTTGAGTGGACATTTGCTCTTCTTGAAGGTCCATTCGAACTCAAGTAAACACCTCGAGTCGATATGAAGTCTACTTGTTTTCGTTTTCACGATGTATTTGAGTCGACAATTGCTCTTCTTGAAGGTCCATTCGAACTCAAGTAAACACGTCGAGTCGATATGAAGTCTACTTTTTTTCGTTTTCACGATGTATTTGACTCGACAATTGCTCTTCTTGAAGGTCCATTCGAACTCAAATAAACACCTCGAGTCGATATGAAGTCTACTTTTTTTCGTTTTCACGATGTATTTGACTCGACAATTGCTCTTCTTGAAGGTCCATTCGAACTCAAGTAAACACGTCGAGTCGATATGAAGTCTACTTTTTTTCGTTTTCACTATGTGTTTGAGTGGACAATTGCTCTTCTAGAAGGTCCATTCGAACTCAAATAAACACCTCGAGTCGATATGAAGTCTACTTTTTTGCGTTTTCACGATGTGTTTGAGTGGAAAATTGCTCTTCTTGAAGGTCCATTCGAACTCAAATAAACACGTCGAGTCGATATGAAGTCTACTTTTTTTCGTTTTCACGATGTATTTGAGTCGACAATTGCTCTTCTTGAAGGTCCATTCGAACTCAAGTAAACACGACGTCGTCGAGTCGACGTCGTCGAGTCGATATGAAGTCTACTTTTTTTCGTTTTCACGATGTATTTGACTCGACAATTGCTCTTCTTGAAGGTCCATTCGAACTCAAATAAACACGTCGAGTCGATATGAAGTCTACTTCTTTTTCGTTTTCACGATGTATTTGAGTCGACAAATTGCTCTTCTTGAAGGTCCATTCGAACTCAAATAAACACCTCGAGTCGATATGAAGTCTACTTTTTTTCGTTTTCACGATGTATTTGACTCGACAATTGCTCTTTTTGAAGGTCCATTCGAACTCAAATAAACACCTCGAGTCGATATGAAGTCTACTTTTTTTCGTTTTCACGATGTATTTGACTCGACAATTGCTCTTCTTGATGGTCCATTCGAACTCAAATAAACACCTCGAGTCGATATGAAGTCTACTTTTTTTCGTTTTCACGATGTATTTGACTCGACAATTGCTCTTCTTGATGGTCCATTCGAACTCAAATAAACACCTCGAGTCGATATGAAGTCTACTTTTTTTCGTTTTCACGATGTATTTGACTCGACAATTGCTCTTCTTGATGGTCCATTCGAACTCAAATAAACACCTCGAGTCGATATGAAGTCTACTTTTTTTCGTTTTCACGATGTATTTGAGTCGACAATTGCTCTTCTTGAAGGTCCATTCGAACTGAAGTAAACACGTCGAGTCGATATGAAGTCTACTTTTTTTCGTTTTCACGATGTATTTGAGTCGACAATTGCTCTTCTTGAAGGTCCATTCGAACTCAAATAAACACCTCGAGTCGATATGAAGTCTACTTTTTTTCGTTTTCACGATGTATTAGAGTGGACAATTGCTCTTCTTGAAGGTCCATTCGGAATCAAATAAACACGTCGAGTCGATATGAAGTCTACTTTTTTTCGTTTTCACGATGTATTTGAGTCGACAATTGCTCTTCTTGAAGGTCCATTCGAACTCAAATAAACACGTCGAGTCGATATGAAGTCTACTTTTTTTCGTTTTCACGATGTATTAGAGTGGACAATTGCTCTTCTTGAAGGTCCATTCGAACTCAAATAAACACCTCGAGTCGATATGAAGTCTACTTTTTTTCGTTTTCACGATGTATTTGACTCGACAATTGCTCTTCTTGATGGTCCATTCGAACTCAAATAAACACCTCGAGTCGATATGAAGTCTACTTTTTTTCGTTTTCACGATGTATTTGAGTCGACAATTGCTCTTCCGGAAGGTCCATTCGAACTCAAATAAACACGTCGAGTCGATATGAAGTCTACTTGTTTTCGTTTTCACGATGTATTCGAGTGGACATTTGCTCTTCTTGAAGGTCCATTCGAACTCAAGTAAACACCTCGAGTCGATATGAAGTCTACTTTTTTTCGTTTTCACGATGTATTTGAGTCGACAATTGCTCTTCTTGAAGGTCCATTCGAACTCAAGTAAACACGTCGAGTCGATATGAAGTCTACTTTTTTTCGTTTTCACGATGTATTTGACTCGACAATTGCTCTTCTTGAAGGTCCATTCGAACTCAAATAAACACCTCGAGTCGATATGAAGTCTACTTTTTTTCGTTTTCACGATGTATTTGACTCGACAATTGCTCTTCTTGAAGGTCCATTCGAACTCAAGTAAACACGTCGAGTCGATATGAAGTCTACTTTTTTTCGTTTTCACTATGTGTTTGAGTGGACAATTGCTCTTCTAGAAGTTCCATTCGAACTCAAATAAACACCTCGAGTCGATATGAAGTCTACTTTTTTGCGTTTTCACGATGTGTTTGAGTGGAAAATTGCTCTTCTTGAAGGTCCATTCGAACTCAAATAAACACGTCGAGTCGATATGAAGTCTACTTTTTTTCGTTTTCACGATGTATTTGAGTCGACAATTGCTCTTCTTGAAGGTCCATTCGAACTCAAATAAACACGTCGAGTCGATATGAAGTCTACTTTTTTTCGTTTTCACGATGTAATTCACTCGACAATTGCTCTTCTTGAAGGTCCATTCGAACTCAAATAAACACGTCGAGTCGATATGAAGTCTACTTTTTTTCGTTTTCACGATGTATTTGAGTCGACAATTGCTCTTCTTGAAGGTCCATTCGAACTCAAGTAAACACGACGTCGTCGAGTCGATATGAAGTCTACTTTTTTTCGTTTTCACGATGTATTTGACTCGACAATTGCTCTTCTTGAAGGTCCATTCGAACTCAAATAAACACGTCGAGTCGATATGAAGTCTACGATGAAGTCGATATGAATCGCCCAAAGAATAATTTTTTTTTACCTCCTCAAAATTTGTTGGTTTAGATACGTAGATCCAGAAAATTGAATAAAAAAAAATCCGTCCGTCCGCCGTACGCCATACGCTGTCCGTCGTACGCCGTCCGTGGCACTTTGTCCAGTTAGCGTTGAGTTAAAATTTCGAAATTTGGTTTCTGGTTTTGGACCTGCCTCACGATGATCCTCGAAACTTTTCATAACCCTAGGTCAAGGGGAAGGGGTTCAAAACGAACTTTGAAATGTCGACAATGTCATATCTCTAAAAATTCTCATGAAACGGTGTAATTTTTAGTTCACTTTTGAATGACCTGAAAAATTACGAATCTTTTAAGACCAATTCGATTTTTCTGCGACCAGCCGTTCGTTCACAGTGAGCGCGCAAAGGTTTAGGAAAAACACTAAACTTCGCGTCGAAAACGGCCGTTAGGTGGGTCAACCTCCAGACGCCCTGAATAAAACTAACTTTTTTCATCTTCCCGGTAAACTAAAGTCTAGAAATTTTAACCGTGAGTCGGGGATAGACCACATTGCAATATGCACTCGGTTTCTCATCTGTAAAATTGTTTAAATAATACCTATTTGTTTAAACAAATTAAATTTTGATGATGAGCTAGATACTTGAAATTTTAAATATAGGTCAGAAATGGACGACATTTCAATATTCACTCGGTTTGTATGACATGGTATGAGTATGGTATGGTATATTATTGTATGTATGATTTTGTATAGTACAGTATGGTATGATAGGAAAGAAATTCGTATGGTATGGTATGAGTACGGTGAGAATATGGTATGGTGCCGATTTGCAGCACAGTCTGGTATAGACAGAAGGGTGATCTGCACAAGGAAGATAATAAACCGTTGTGTCAAGAATTTGCAGAGTTTTATTTCATACTTAGATAGAGTTTGTTCCGTAGAATTTTTTAAGACCATCCGCAGCTCTGTACGACCAGCCGTTCGTTCACAATGACGGCTCAAAGATTGTGCCTCACAACACGATCGTGAATCGAACTGTTGAAGTACAGGTCCATTTTCATTCTAACAAGCTCTTTGAAACATCATATGGCTTAAGTGATGTCGAGTTTGTCGTTCTGAGGTGCGTTTCGTGCTACGGAAATGAATGTAATTTCGAATGTTTGTTGGTAGGTACTTCTTTTATAGAAAAATTATTACCGACGTAGTATTAAAAACCCCAGAATTATATCGTATTAATTAATCATAGTTAATAATAATTATTATTAATAATAAATACAAATTATTAATACCTAACAATAAATTATAATAATTTTCACTTCGTACTTGATAAAATTGTTAATAATTAGTGATAATTGATAATAATAATTAATCTAACATTTAGACCTAGTGATCTAGACAGAAGGGTGATCTGTACAAAGAAGATAATGAACCGTTGTGTCAAGAATTTGCAGAGTTTTTTTATTCGATTTTCTGAATCTACGTATTTTGAAACGTAAACCAACAAATTTTGAGGGGGGGTTAAAAAAAATTTTTCTTTGGGCGATTCCAATGGTTCATTATCGAAGATAATAAACCAAAATCTATCAACTTAGGTGTTACTTGACAAAAAATGGAGACAAAATTTGTTACGTATCCACTACCTAGGTACTCTTCTGTAATTCAAAAAACAGTTTATTTGCCCCTTCCAGCCCAAGTTTTATTTTGCGTAAAATTACCCCTGTTTTAATTTTGTGTGGTATAAGTTGGGAAAAACTTGGCCAAAAATGGTATTCAGAAAGTTTCAGGCGATATATGGCGAAATAGCGTTGTTTCTTCGAATGTTTGCTCTTATATCAATGCTTCATGTCTGGCGATTTCTTTTTTTTTTTCTGCTACTTTTCCACTTGAAGAGTACCTACCTACCAAACGATTCATATTCCCTCTTCTACCGCAAGCTTTCAACGGGAACGAATCGTCTGATTCCTCGTCATTTCATGTGCTGAAGCGGTCTATTAGTAAATATAGTACAAGATTCCCTCTGTCCCGTCCAGAGCAGAGGGTTCGGAGACAAGCGGAACCGATGACTCACTCTCTTATTCTCGGCCCACTCTCTCATTCAGATAAGATGCTGCAGCAGCGCTTTAGTGCAGATTGTGAGGGTTTCTGGCGTCACACCAAATTGGGCTTAGTTCAAAATCCGCGAAACACCTACGTTTTACTAATGCAGCATGACCAACTACTACTACAGGTTTAATAGACCAGACATTTATTTATGGACCAGAAACGTCAAATATTGACACTATTTTAAAATTATGTTAATGTTATGTTTGTTGTATAAATTTACTACCTCGCGGTATTTTTTTAAGGTTTTACGTAAGTACTTTATTCCAATTGGTAGACGTATTGGCGCAAACCAATGATCGACACTGAGTTTTTCTCTCATCTAATGGGATTAAGACCAGAATTTTTTTTTTTTTTTTTTATAATATAAAAAAAAAAAATATATTATACTTAGTGAAGTTTATAAGCGACCTCTAATGAGCGAAACCCCCTAGGTACTATCTACATTTATCTACATCTCAATTTTCGAGATTTATCTATATAATTACCCCATTTTTTCAGTAAACTGCACCTAATGTTATACTCATACGAGTGTGGTGTTTTTCAATCTAGACGTACTTAACCTTCGAACTGCCATATATAGGTATACCTACTACTACCCACGCTAATCATGTAAATGCTCATGGCTGGCATATCTGATTTGAGTAGGTACTCATGATACGTGCCATTGTACGAGGAAACAAATATCTCGTTACATGAATATTATCACCACTTGAGTGTGTAACGCGCAGTCACGTCTTGTATTCGTATCTCGTAGGGCCGTGGGAGTAAAAGAGGAGGAACCAGGATGTTGTAAACGAATTATAAATTCCTCCGTCCCAAGATTTTTGATAGGTACGAAACCGTGGGCTCTCCGAACACAATCCTCTTTTTTCAAATGACTGATTTTATCAATCGGCCCATTGCAACCTGTTATATCGAAAGTTGGGGTCGGAGGGTGGGGGTGATTAAATTTTACTGTTCGAAGGGATATAACAATTTGATGGGGAAGCGCTATTTTCGGTGGTATGCGCCTATTGCTGGATGATAACGCGAATTTCGAAATCAATAAAAAGTAGCCGTTCCGAATGAGCTTATCATTAGCTTGATCGTGACCCAAACGCTTCTCTAGTTTCTCAATGAACTACTAAAATCATCATCTTTTGACCGTTTAAACTGCCCTTTTCCCTCATTTACCACCAATTACACGGAGTAAAAAAAAAAAAAATCCACAGTCATGCAAGATGGCTATAAGAGCGAATTTTTGGAGAAATAACTGGTTTTATGTAAAATATCTCCATTGAAGGACATCTCAAGTAATGAAATGAAATGGACATCTCAAGTATCAACCGCGTTTCTTCATCTTCAAAGTGCTCTAGTTTGAGAAAGGAATAAGATATCGCAATTCTATATTCATTATCGTGTTCAGTGTTGAAAAATCTATAAGCCGAGGGGGGTTTAGGGGCGTTCTCGGATTTTACCACTCATGAATTCTCAAAGTGAAACAAAGTGAGAGTAAAAAAAAAAAAAATCCACAGTCATGCAAGATGGCTATAAGAGCGAATTTTTGGAGAAATAACTGGTTTTATGTAAAATATCTCCATTGAAGGACATCTCAAGTAATGAAATGAAATGGACATCTCAAGTATCAACCGCGTTTCTTCATCTTCAAAGTGCTCTAGTTTGAGAAGGGAATAAGATATCGCAATTCTATCTTCATTATCGTGTTCAGTGTTGAAAAATCTATAAGCCGAGGGGGGTTTAGGGGCGTTCTCGGATTTTACCACTCATGAATTCTCAAAGTGAAACAGTCAGACAAGTGACACCTCATTTTATAGGTTTCTCTACGCTGAACACGATGGTGAAATCAGAATTTCTTATTCCGTTCTCAAACTGGAGCACTTTGAAGATCAAGAAACGTGGTTGTTAGTGAAACGTCCTATATCCATGGTATACCATGGATACATACCATACATACAAATTTCCCGAAAACCAAGTTTTAAACATTTTGGACCAAGAACAATAGCTTCCTTTTCTTCAACAATTCGCCAGAAGCGAATTCTAAGTTTCCCCATTATGTTGACATTCATGTTCTAACAATCGTATGGAACATGTCTGAAAAACCACATAATTTTTGATTCTTCAAGTAGGTACTTACTCGTTATTTTGTTTTCGAGCTTCCAGCGTCATCACCATCGTGTTTAGCATAAAAAAGCGTTTAAAGGCAGGTGTCGATTGTCAGAATGTTCCATTCCCCCTCCCCCCAACACCCCCAAATTCCCCCTTAAAGTGGCCCGATTCTGCCCATCTACGAACTTAGCCTTTCGATTGCTAAGACGGATTTTTTGTGCAAATTTGAAATTTTAATCTCAATTCAACGAGCCATTTCTAGGAGTAATTCATATGAAAATTCGGCCAATGTGTCCATTATCATGGGATATGAAATGAAATAATATTTCATTATATTATAAAGTTACTCCTCAGAAATTCAAAATATTACAATTAGAACAAAATTTGTTCTAATTGTAATATTTTGAATTTCTGAGGAGTAACTTTATATTTCATTACATTTAATGTCATAGGGGAGAGTAATAATTACTGTTATAATTTATTAAACAGGGCTATAATTCTAAATTATTGTGTCACGACTAAAAACCGACATGACTTTTGCCATTGATCACTTCCCTATAATACACATCCCTTCTGCTTGTCACAGTTAGACTCTTATTGTAACCACGTGGAGATCATTGTACTGTAGGGATGGGATATCGGAAGTCGATAAGAATGTCGGTCAAATCAATGTAAGGATGTGATCAAATTAAATTGATTTTTAAAGTATCCTCATCAATCCATAATTTATAATTGCATAAGAAATCCCGATGAAGTTATAAAAATGATTTATCGAATGTGTACTTTGTTAGTAATGAAGTTTCTTTGTGTTTCAGGTAAAGGATACGCTCTGTGGAATCATCTCGTGCTCCGAATGCCTACCTTTTTTCAAGTTACTCGTGAATACTAGAAATGGCGTAGACGCAACAGTTCAAGCTTATATTTAGGACCGGCTTATCGATCTATACAAGGTACCTACCTATTACTATACATACCCATCAGTACTTTAGTGGTATTCCAGATTGAACTAGTACCGTCCATCAAATGAGTGCATGGCCACCTAATAAATGCTGATATTTTATTCAATGTCAGACAAAATACAGCCAATACGCTGCTGTTTAATCATTCGTGTGAAGTGTAAAGGGTATTTCTGTAAAATATTCGCTCCCTAGCCGAGGAAGAATATTGTCTGAGAAACGTTATTGTAAAATGCGGTGAAATGTATTTGGACATTACCGTGTATTTTATGTACAGTGAGGGTCCAGCAAACTGTGGGCAGCCTATGAAGTTACTTGGAATTGTAGGATATACTGCCGTATAAATACTGGGGAAACGACATCTACGAAACGCCGAGCTTATACGCCTTTACAGTCATCGCCTGTAGTCCATTGTGGTTAGATTTAAGTGTTTTCCTTTTGAGGACGAGCTGTTCACTTCTCCCAAGTACTGCTCACCTCCGCAAACGCTCATTGAATTTAGTACCCGATTACTTGCGCCAGTCTGGATTCACTTCGTCTCTTCGACCGTCGCGTTTGCCTGAAGCTTGCCGTGGAAATGGATGTTTTAGAGCTTTGGAAGTTGAATAGCCCTATTCTCTCGAATCACCTACCGAAGGGCCACGGACGCCCCAATCTAATGAACATCGTCTCTCCCACCTGCCTGTTGAAGTCTATTTATACGAATATGGAGAGCATTGCCCGCTTGCGAGAATGGCTGGAGACGGGGTTCCAGTTTCCTTAGATGGCCCGCCAACTCTCCGAGTCTTGTTCTGTGGTCCGCAAGGCCCTCAGTCCCGCCTTCTTTCTTTCGGGCTCGTTCTCGACCTTCCGCAGTCCTTGCCTTCACTTGCGGTACATTCCGACCAAGAGGATACGCTTTCCAGAGCGAATCTCTCCTTCGAAGATGCAAACGTTTGTTATTATATTTCCGCGGAGTTGGATTTTCCTCAATTAGATGATGTTCCAATATTATGGTTTTAGTGATGTCGAGTTTTTTGTTTTGAGGTACGTTTCGTGTTGCGGAAATGAAGGTAATTTCGAATGTTTGTTGGTAGGAGGTACTTCTTTTATAGAAAAATTATTACCGACGTAGTATTAAAAACCCCAGAATTATATCGGTGCATTTTATTTGTAATTAATTCATCATTCCTATCATTCAGGTTCTGCACAAAGGAACCCAGTCGATTCCAACAGCCGGATATCGTATTAATTAATCATAATTAATAATAATAATTAATAATAATAAATACAAATTATTAATACCTAACAATAAATTATTATAATTTTCACTAGGTACCTACTTGATAAAATTATTAATAATTAGTGATACTTACTGATACTTAGTGATCTGTACAAAGAAGATAATGAATTGTTGTTTAAATATTTTAAATACTTCTAACGACGTTTATGGTAAAACAAGGTTGTAGCGCTCTTTAGAAAAGCTTCAAGATTACGTTGGATTCGTAATATTCTTGAAGTGGGGAAAAGGGAGGGGAGTCGTGAAGGTCTCTTTCTACCCGATTATGTACGGGTGGGTGGGGGGTGTTGATCACGGGTCCACTCCCTCCACCCACACCTGCCCATTTTCTCCCCCTCACCCTCCTCCACATTCTCATTCACCCACAATTTAATTTTAAGTAGTTGCGTCGAGGGGTGTAGAGGGGGTGAGAGCGGAATGATTACAAGACAACCCCCCTCCCCATCACCAACCACCCACACCTGCCCCCCGCTTCCTCCCCCTCCACCTCCTCCACATTCTCATTCACCCACAATTTAAATTTAAGTAGTTGCGTCGAGGGGTGAAGAGGGGGAGAGAGCGTAATGATTAAGTACCGATGTATCTGCATGTACCTAGTGTAGATATTCAACATCAGTTTACTAATTTTCTTTAGTTTGGTTCGAGCACCGCCTGGGGCCCATGTTATCGACTTTCTGTCTTTTAAACTTCTATGAAATTCCCAGGTCAAATACCAAACTGGTGTAAAAGCCACAGTTTTGTTAAATGTCCCACGTGAATTAATTAGAAATACGAGTCTGCGAACTCCTGTATGAGTAGAATCTATCTATAGCTCCATACTCACGTTATTATGGAATTGTACTGGTTGTCATAATTATTAGGAATTCCACTAGTGCCTTATAAGGATAATTCTATCGAATACTGAAAATCATTCCAGATTTTGAAACTATCAAAAATCGAACAAAATTGATAACCAAGATGGTCTGTCGTACAACTCGAGACAACGGGAGACACTATTATAATATAGTAGAATACAATATAGTATAGTAATATTATCGTAACCTAATGAATACAGAATTATTTTCGTTCTAATGCGAGTACTTTTTATAGGTTCTAACCGTATCTCAACAGGTACAATCAACGAAACCTCGTTTTGTAGATAGCCAAAGCAACAATTTATGGACTATCATAATACTCGTATTATACTAGCTCTACCATCATGTACTATCATAATATTATTATAATAATATTATACTAGCTCTGAAATTATGCCCACGATATTAGTACACTACCTGAACTCTGATCAATATAGAACCAAATTTGGTAACGGCATTCTCAATATCCACGTGACGCACCAAGCTTGTATCATGGCGTGGAAACATTGCACTTTGAGCCTTATAATTGAAAGATTGTTATGGAGAGTTTCTGTACGGAGACCAATCGCCCAACCTACATTTAAAAACACCAAATTATACTGTTGCGCGGTGAGATGAGAAAATTAAGCTTGATATGAAACACCACGCCAGAATCACACATTTGAAATGAAAGCGTAATTCAGGACTGATTGCGTCTACCCTGTGTATTAATTATACACAGCAGTTGACGATAAATTGACACGATGGTTAATCCAAATGGAAGGTGACAACTTACGTCTTGATCAAAGTGAGCAGTAGGCAGCTCTTTGAATGAGAAGGCGGTAGTGCAGGTTGCTCAAGTTGGATGATTCTAGGCTTCCATCGGCGTGTGCGGGTGCTAATCGCCCAACAAGGACAACTCATGCATCATCTCATCAACCAGTGACTAAGACTATCCGTGATCACTCAGAATATCGTAACATCGTAGGTAATATCTTATTAGTTGGGTCGGGCCGAGATACTGTGGGGAAACTGAACATACCATTTCTGAGCAAGTTACCGACACACGAAGAGGTTCATCTAGCCACCTTCTCTAACACAAACTAAATGTGCCCCCTGCTTTAATTATTTCGTATAGTGGTCGGGCTCACAAGGATATTGAATAATGAACTGTTATGGAAAAATGTGTAGCGTTTTAGGTTTTAGGTCTTTTGTATCTTCAACTTGCAGTTAGATATATCTAACTGCAAGTTGAAGATACAAAAGACCTAAAACCTACAACGCTACACATTTTTCCATAACTGGGTTTCTAATTTTTTTGTCAATTTAAATAAGAAAATTTGGAAGAAACTTCCTGTTATTATAATAACAGGAAGTTTCTTCCAAATTTTCTTATTTAAATTGACAAAAAAATTAGAAACCCAGTTCTTTGTGACCCGTTCAATCATGAGGTCTTGTACTTGTTTTCTTTTGATAACATTCCGTGATGTGATTGTACCCACCACATTCATCATAATAACGATACCGTTCATTATTTAGGAAGATATCACCAACATACGTAGCTCACCCCTAAATTGGGTCAGGGTCATTTCTAGTCCATTGAGGCAGTGGAATGGGGAATTTGGAATTTTTGGTCAATATGATGGAAAACAGGGGTTGACATTTTCAAAATATGTCGACAAATTTAAATGGAACGATACAGTTGTTGACATTTTATGTCTTTACTTTGCTACATAAACTCGAAAATGAAACGCGGGACATGTAACGGAGTTTCTGATGATTTTCGCTTAGAACCGATTCGTTGCTACGGAACTTTATCTTCGCTAGTTATCATCGTACAAAAATTGTTCACCACTCGTTGGATAGCTCTCGATTTACCTAACCATGGTTAATATGCCTATTACGTTAACCACTGCGGAGTGCGTGGCCGACAAGCTGTGGTATGAGCGTGATTGTTTAAATAATTGTTTACACACAGGTGATCATTCTCAATAATTTATAAAAGTCAACACGGATGCAAGCTTCATATAAGTTTCTGATGGGAGGGGGCGCAAAGACATAAAATGTCCCTCGTGGTTGCGTACTTGTACGAAAGCTGTACCCACCGTTTGTGTTTCAACATCAGACTTCAATACTAGTCCAAAAAACGATACTAATTTTGAAGTGAAGAAGTGATTGTAGTTGCCACTGTAGATCTCATAACTGCAGTGGGAATCAACGAATCGGAACCCAACATCGCGGATTTTTGACATTTTATGTCTTTACTTTGCTACATAAACTCTAAAATGTAATTAATTTTAATGTGCCAAAGGAAAGACATAAAATGTGAATTTTCGTGGAAAATGTAGCTTTAATCTTGATCATTCCCTTGCCTCAAAATGTTTTTAAACCTAAATAATGGTTTTTCTCGAGATGAGCTTTTATAGACATATCATTCTTCCTCTGTACTCTTCAAATGAGACATGTTTCATGTGCCAACGTTTCGAAGAATTTTTTTTCTCCATCATCGGGGCAGTAGTTGAATAGTGTACAAGGTGGAGTTGAACTCCAACGTGGGAAGCTATTGCCTCCAGATCACAGATACTAGTCAGTAGAGCGAACTCTACTGGTTAGTAGAGTGAACTCTACTGGTTAGTAGAGTGAACCCTACTGGTTAGTAGAGTGAACTCCACTGGTTAGTAGAGTGAATTCTACTCTACTGAACTTGAACGTACAGGAGTAGGGTGTATTGCTTACACTCTACCACTCTATTCTACCTGTTACTGAAATGGTGTAAATTAGCCTTTAGAGCTACTCAGACGTCGTTTCGACGTACATAGATCAGACGCTACTCACACTAATCTATGTACGTCAAACCAAGTGCGTCAAAACGACGCGTGAGCGCCTGATCTATGTACTTCAAACCTAGTGCGTCAAATCGACGCGTGAGGGCCTGAGTGCCTGATCTATGTACGTCAAAATGCTGTTTTTAATGAAAATTCGAACAGATTTCGACAGGGCTCGAAGGGAGAACCGGAAAAAAATCGCCAATACGAGCGGGATTCAACCGACTAAACTTCAGGCCAATGGCTGTTGCTTAATCAAATATGGTGGAACCCAAGAACTCCCTCTAAAATCGTTGGTGAAATCGACCCTTATTTGCTTTAGTTGCCAACTTATGAACGACTCCAACGTACCACAGCTGGGTCGTACTCATCCAACTCGATTCATGGTCACAAAATACGTCCCGACCTGAGCGAAATGATGACGACGGAAAACATCCGTCGGACCTTCCCGCATTTTTTTCAAACCATAAATACGCCCGTTAGGACGGGCCCTAATCACCAGGGCGGGACCCCCCAAGAGGAATAGATTTTCCCATAGCCGTCCCTCACGTTCAGCTGAATTATATTCTTAGAACCGCCCCCCAGTTTTCGAGTACTTGCACTGTGACGGTCACTATCATTCCTGGTGGCCAGGTAACAGATCTCTCCAGACTCAGGATGTGGGAGGACGAGGTATTTTTTTCTGTCAACTTTTGTCTCCTCTTTGTTGAAGGACTCCACGCGACGGCTCATTAACCGTAATTATTGGCATTGGAGAAACTCTAATCGTTGATGTACACATGTGAAGAAGTTTAAAATCTGTGATAAAAGATTCAACATTTTCGACAAACCAGAACTTTTTGATTTCAAATTAAAGTTTTGTAGTTTTAATCCATAGCGTGACACTTGAAACTATAGGCAATAATGTGACACATGGGTATATCACAACCCCGTGACACGTTGGGTACCGGATACCCTATGACAGGTGGGCACCGGATACCCACTCATGTTCTTCACATTTTTCTTGAGATTGGGGCCGTTGAAATAAAATGTATTTCCAAATAATTGTAGTTTTTATTTTTATTTTCGAATATACAACGATACATCATATTATGAACATCATATTTTCAACAAAATGTTCATTTACAGTAAGTAACTCGTTACAATTAATAGTGAGTATCTTGAAGTATTTGAAAGACTGCATAATATGATGTATACATTGAATGGTTTCAGTCTTATAGCATACATAAATTATCAGTTAATATCAAAAGTCTCATTTGAAATCAATCACTTCCCAAATAAAATGTAAATAAAATGTAATAACAGCAAATAAAAGACTTTTGAAAGATTTTATTTCAAATAAATCAACTTCTTGACTTGGGCCTAAGTAACTACTATCACGTTGAAAGCACTGTACATATACTCGTACCTTTTTGAACACTCATGGCAGACTGGTTGTACAATTTCACACATTTATACCCGGTCTTTCTGTATCTATTTGAAGGGCAAAGATAACCGCGCTTATTTTTTTCAAGTCTGTCATTAAGTTCTTGATCTTGAGGAATACAGGGAGTAAATCCTCCCCTGTACTAGTACATAATTATGAAATGTCTACATGGGTACGCTATACCCACGTGTCGAGCTATGGGTTAATGTCCCCTATTGCATTTCGAATTAGACTTTTTGAAATTACCTACGAGACAATTTTAATAGGTATCTAATTAAACCATTTCAATTAAAACTTTTCCTGTATTGTGAATGATGAAGTAGATAAGTGTGGAAATGCAGAACTGTATGTGCTGTATTATGACGGTTTTCAAAGGAAATTTGGCTGAGAACAACCTTTTGTAATATTAATTCACATTCCCAAATAGACTCCAAGACAGACTGAGTGTGATGATATTATGGCGACAAATAGGTCCCTATAAATTATAAAATGTAATTATATTCAAGTGTATGTAAGTAAGTATTTATGTCTTCCTTTTCGTCATAGGATTTCCGTTCGATACCCGACAAAAAACGAAAAAAAGGTTTTTCCAAAGTTCTTTCACTGGATCCTAATTAATGATACCGAGTCTATTTTACACTAATTAAATATAAATAAAAGTTCTTTGAAATGATACCTATAAATAGTTGTGTTAATCAATGGATTCTTTGATCTTCTTGGATGGAAACACGTTTGGGAGGCCTTTTTGGCTCTTTTCCAACGCGCACGAGCTCAGCGGTGGTCAAGTCATGCGAGACGTTGACACTTTCTTAGAGAAAATCGATGAATGGGGTCTGTAACATGAAGTGGGATATAATTTGTGGATTTGGTTCTGCTAAAAAGTTGAAACGGGCATATTTTCTACATAAATTCGAAACTCAGATTGGGACGTCCACAAGTTTATTCGGTTCGAAAAGGAGGAATTGAAAATATGGTTGACATTTCATGTCCACCTCACATTTTCCTATCAAGTGACATCTTGAGCTGATGAACATGTGTTAGTTAGTTGTATTGAAAGGCACCTTGTAGCTAACACCATCCACTGGTTGAGGAACTTTGATGTATTGGATTCGTCAGGCCCCACGACAAACTCACATGTTCGGAGGCCCAATTACAGATATTTGGGAGGTTTATAACAAGACATGACCACCGCAGGACTCGCCTTTCGAGATTCGCTAATTGTACGAATTGCAAGCTTCACTTGTCCACTGCACCTTTTCCTACGATCTGAAGTGCAGAGGTGACCACTTTCGGTAACACAGACCATTCTTTTCACCATCCTCCTTCACCATGCTGCTTCACCATTACCTTCTTCATCTACGTAACAAGACGTGAAGATATACATATCTGGTAACACTTGATACATGTATCAATATGTATGTATATTAACTTTACCTAAGATTTTGAGTGCGGGGCCTAATACCCTCGGTAACATAGATCTTCCTTCACGCTATCTCAAAACCTTCATCCAATTTACTGAACCAAAAATCCAGCTAGTACCTTCCTCCTCGGAAGGAAAAGTGTAAATAGTGAGGTACACACACACAGAAACTGTGTCCTCACAAACACTATCCATCATTCGCTTTTGATGTATTTTGAAGAATATTCACTTCACGTTTCAAAGTGAAACCACCACATTTATCCTGTTGATCTACGCTTGATTTTTCAATTACACCGTCCAACAAAACCAAGTGAGGAATTTTTTCTACCCATTGAGTCCAATCCCTTGGAGAACGTAAAGAACCCTGGAAAAGGTCCGGGGCTCTGTGGGAGTGGTGGAAGTTACCTTTTTACTACCCACATTTGTCACACGACCTGATGCTTCGGAGTCGGCTCATTTTAAGGGAAGATTTAATAACGCCTCGACCTAACCCTGGAGATCGTGATAAGGCCCAGTGGCACGACAGGTGGTCGCCCTTAACACGGTGTCCTCACTGAGCAGCCGCCGGTGGAACCCCACAAAAACTCGTCCCTTCCTCTTCATCTTCCTCCTTTCTTTTTCAGGACCTTGTGGTCGCAGGTCTTTTGTTTTTTTGTTTTTGGATTTTTTGTTTTTTACTTTTAAAAAAAACGCCCCACCACCCCCGTATAGTTTTTAAGTTCTCTTTTTTACGATTGTCGTATTGTTATTCCGCACGAGGGGCGAGTGGGTGAAGTTATTCGATTGTTGGCTCCTTCGAAGTGGCTCCGGATAAGCATCTTCGATCGCGGCGATTCCCACGGTGACGTCCAACCGATTCAGGGACCAATCAACCGCGGCCACTTCGATTGAATTGGGCCAATTTCACGGCAAGTGACGTCCGTAATGATGAAAAATGAAATGAATAACATTCAACGAACTAACGAACCTGTTAGAAAGGCCGTAATGAGTCATTACTAATGACTGTTGAATGCGAAATCCCTTAACTGGCAAATTGGTGCTGCGCATCCATCAAACCTCGTGACATCCTGCAGGACATTGTTTGGATGAGATGATTTATATGAATGGTAATCATATTTCGTCGCTTAAGTGGCAGCACCACGTGTCTAACTTTTGCCAACTTTTCAGGAGGATGAAAAAACATGTTCTTGTCTAATATCTTGGCACTTCTCTCATTTTTCTCACCATTTTTTATCGTCTAGGAGGTACCACACATTTTGTAAGAGGTTTCATTAGTCTGACATCGAAATTACAACAAAAAAAACTGATATGTGGTGTTGCCCAAACATTTTGATAGATATGTGGTGTTGATAAAGACCCTTTTTTCAATCCTAATCATCGATAAATTTAGTTGTCTTGCTCTTAAAAATTAAATTTTAGGTTTAATTTAGAAGTTTAATTCAAATCAGAGCGAGATAGTATCTCGCTCTGATTTGAATTAAACTTCTTCTGAGATGAATCGAGTTAATTCTTAAAAGTCGAGTTGATGAACGCAAAATACCCTCTGGTTATCTAAAAACCTAAAATTTAATTTTTAAGAGCAAGACAACTAAATTTATCGATGATTAGGATTGAAAAAACTCTGCAAATTCTTGACACAACGGTTCATTATCTTCTTTGTACAGATCACACTTCTGTCTAGATCACTAGGTCTAAATTTCTAGATCCGAAGTGTTAGATTAATTATTATTATCAATTATCACTAATTATTAACAATTTTATCAAGTACCTAGTGAAAATTATTATAATTTATTGTTAGGTATTAATAATTCGTATTTATTATTAATAATAATTATTATTAATTATGATTAATTAATACGATATAATTCTGGGGTTTTTAATACTACGTCGGTAATAATTTTTCTATAAAAGAAGTACCTACCAACAAACATTCGAAATTACCTTCATTTCCGTAGCACGAAACGCACCTCAGAACAACAAACTCGACATCACTTAAGCCATATGATGTTCCAAAGAGCTTGTTAGTATGAAAATGGACCTGTATTTCAACAGTTTGAGTCACGATCGTGTTGTGAGGCACAAACCTTGAGCCGTCATTGAGAACGAACGGCTGGTCGTACAAAGCTGCGGATGGTCTTAAAAAATTCTACGGAACAAACTCTACCTAAATATGAAATAAAAAACATACCGTTTGATGGGAATTTTTCGAGATATGGAATTTTCAAAATTTAACTCAACGCTAACTGGGCAAAGTGGCGCGGACGGCGGACGGCGTACGGCGGACGGACGGATTTTTTTTTTTATTCGATTTTCTGAATCTACGTATCTTGAAACGTAAACCAACAAATTTTGAGGGGGGGTTAAAATGTTTTTTTCTTTGGGCGATTCCAATGGTTCATTATCGAAGATAATAAACCAAAAGGGTCTTTATCAACACCACATATCTATCAAAATGTTTGGGCAACACCACATATCAGTTTTTTTTTATAATTTCGATGTCAGACAGAGGTATCTCGGAGATTTTGAATGAACTCGACTTTTAACAATCAACTCAATTCCACTCAAAAGAAGTTTAATTCAAATCAAAGGGAAATGGCCATTTTGAATGCTCTCCACTTTTAAGGATGATAACTCAATTCAACTCGACAGAAGTGTAATTCGAATCAACGCGAGACTGTAATTTCAAATGACTCGACTTTTAACAATCAACTCGATTTAATTTCTAAACAATGAATATCAATTCAGACCTATGATAGATCGACTAGTAAAGAGAGCAAGACTGAACTTTAACCATAACAAACGAGTGGACATTATGGAGTTAGCCCTTCTTTTCACCAAAATTGATAACTAACAAAAAAGAATGAAAACTCTGCACTCTCGCTCCAACAATCACATTGTTTGAAAAGGATTAATTTAAGAAGTGAGTAAGTCCGGACAAATTTGACAATTTTCATTTATTTACAACGTTCTGAACAATTTTTGGTCGACATTCCACTCAATACTAAGTGGAATGACGACCAAAAATTGTTCTAAAAATATCATAAAAACGTGATAAGAATGCGGTTGAATGAAAGAGTTAAATGCTGAAAGTTGAATGAAAAAGTACAATACGCAAACATGGTGGCAATACGTAACCAGACACCAATTACGTCGGAAAATACTTTTTTTAGGGAATTATTTTCTCACGGCCTAAATATTTCACGACTTACCACCTAATCTGTAGTACATTCGACGTCAGAAACCTGTATGTCAAATATTGACGTCACAAGGACGTCGGTACGACGTCAAGATTTCTGTACCGCAACTGCTATTGGTTGCCACGGCGTGGCGTCGGATATCTGCAGGGCGGAATGATGAGGTCGCCAAGGCGTCGGATATCTGCAAGGCGGAATGATGAGGTCGCCACGGCGTCGGATATCTGCAGGGCGGAATGATGAGGTCACAACGATGTCTGATATCTGCAAGACGGAATGATAAGGTCGCTACGAGGTCGGAAATCTATAGTACAGATTGACGAGGTAGCCACACGTCGGATATTTGTTGTACAGATGGATATATACTGCTGTGTATAAAAGTCGACGATAAGCCACCACAGAGATATGTACAAACATTACAGATGTTTGTAGGACAGGTGTGATTTTCCAACTTTTGGTCTATTCGCCATTTTAGAATAGAATTCTCCTCGGTTTTCCATCTTCCATTACAGGTTAGGTTGAGATTAGATATTAATTTAAATAATTTTACAATTTATTTATTACTGGAATTCAAATTTAGTAATAACTCTGATGGTTAACAAGGAAATACAGCAGTTTAATAGAGAAACCAGCGAAATAATAAGTCGTCATAACATTTTCACAATAGTTACCGAATTGAAAAAATTATTTACAAAGTCTCAAATTCGGGGGGAACTTATTTTTGAGAGGTAGTATCGAGGATTTCACGTTTAAAGTTTCTCCGCGAATCAGTTGCATTTTCTTACGTACGAACGTTGTAAGGTACCGAATGATATTCACATTATTTCACCATCCACCATCTTAATGATTTCCCCGGAAACAGAACTCGAAGGAACTCCATTTTGATGAATAATTTTTGGCAACAGCTCCTACATTATTCAATACCAAAGTGATATTCTTACTACTGAAATGTGTAACAAAGTAGTCTGATTTAGGTCAAATAAATAACCTTGCTCTTCGGAAGATGTCGGTTTTGTATACAGAATGCTGTAGTACAATACTACTACAGCATTCTGTATACAAAACCGATAATCAATTATTGATTAGTTTATTACGATTTCTGCATTACAATTGATTAGTTTATTACGATTTCTGCATCACTACGAAATAAACAACCAAGTTGAGTCATCTGCGACCTTATACCGACCTGAGATCAAGCGGCGACGTCGGTAGGTACAGCCAAAAAATCATTTCTCACTTTGGTCTTGGAGAGGTCGCTACCACGATAACAATTTTATCTCAACATTTTCTAACTATCTTCTTTCCGCAAGAATCTGTTTCAATGACATTTCGTCCTTGTACTTCCCAGTCATTTATAGCATCATCTAAGAATAGCGGTGAGAGTATTTCACTTGTTTATAATTGTACTGAACATAAATAATTACCCATTCATAACGTCCAATAATTCCTCTGAAAAATTCCTCTTGAACGCAGATCAGAGGTCAACTAGCCATGTGATATTATTAACGCAGGTTTTACTGTTTATCTCTATAACTAAATGTAAAGACGATTTTCGTGTTCTTGGGTGTTTTCGAAAAATTTCACTACAGTTATTCGTTTCGCGTGAAATGGAGTCGAACCATGCCGATTTTGAATTGGGTGTCTGTCGGTTTGTCTGTGCATCAATCACGCAAAAACGGCTCAATGGATCGAACCCTTCTCCCCTATTTAAATGTTTCCGTGATCGGGGAAGGACATAGGGGGGTTCACTTCCGGATCCGATGCATAGGCGTGGGGGTTTATAGGGAAGCCGAAATAAAAAACTTGAAATTCCCAAAAACGGCTCAATGGATCGAACCAATTTCCCGTACCTATTGAGATGTTTCCGTTATCGGGGAAGGACATAGGGGGGTTCATTCCCGGATCCGATGCATAGGGGTGGGGTTTTATGGGGACGCTGAAATATAAAAATCTTAAATTCTTCCTTTCCGTGAGACAGATGTATATTAGTTTTGGTATTTAAGATTATAAGGGACATGTAAGAGGTATAATCCGTAAAGCGACAGGTAAGAGTGGCAGATGGATCCATCCCGAGTTCTGCCCGTCCGGGACAGGTTAACAAAGGTAGATGGACACACCCCGAGTTCTGCCCGTCAGCGACGGGCCCGACAGCTAGTTATTCCTACTCCTCTCAAACTCTTGTGGTAACGTGTATATTCATAATCAATTGAAGTCGCACGGTCCAAATGTGCACTTATGGTGTAACGATATTGGATTCATCACTTTTATGATATTTAATACCATACAAGTGATGAATCCAATATTGGGATCGAAGGGCTGAGAGGGCAAAATGCTTGAGAGACCTCACCGCCATATGAAAAGATTGACGGAGTATTAAGATAATGAACTCAACGAGAGGTTTTTATTGATAAAGGACACTTCAAAGACATTGAAGTGCACTTCACGGGAGGTCCCATCGAGCGAGATCCCGTGGGAAGTTCCAATGAAGACTTCCTTCTCATACGTGCTCGACCTTCGTCCAACTCAATCGTCAGTCCAATACGAACGAATAGTAGGATGATCCTTTGAGTTCAGATTGCGGTATGAATAAGTCCATAAACACCGAGAAATACCTTGTATTGTATAAATATTTTAGGAGTTTGGCGAAAGAATACGTCAATACCATGTGCCAAGGCATCGCCAAAATGGGAATTCGTCCGAATCCGCAATAACTCACGACTATACGATTCAAGAGGTCCTCATGCCAGACGTCCCCACGTAACGATCTGCAATTTCTGCGAGATTCCAACAGAAATGTCACAGCAAAGAAAATTGTGTGAACGTTTGACACTCTAAAGCCGAATGCACTAGTGAATATTGTGCGACCTACAATTCTGCAATGGATAAGTATTTCAATGGCATCAACTGCGCCATTATAATCTCGATGATCTTTATTCGTATTTTTTTCGATGAATCCGACGCGATTTCTGTGGATGGTTGGTGTGTTGGTAATCTTTCTCAACGTACCTCAGAGTCACAAGGGAATTTAAAACCCTCAACGATATTCCTGTCGTGGAGCAACCTCATACCTTACTGCTGAGTTAGCCGTCTAATAATGTCAACTAGTATGTAAATGGTGTAATTATTTCCCCCGTATAAAGGAGGTGAGGTTCAAAATACACGTACCATATTCAGGTATATTATGATCCTGATTGAAATGTATAGATATGGGAGTAGACTACGACCCATATCGTAGCCGAGTTGCAGACATTTTTTCCCAGGCCGTTTGCAATACTTCCCCTTCACCCAAGTAAAAAGAAGGCTTCAACACAGGCTATTCCATTGGCAACTGGAACGTTACAGCCAGCATGCGGTCAGTGCCTCGTTAAGCGGTTCAATTTGTTTTTTTATGGTTTCCAATGCATTCGAGTAACTACCTAACGGTGAGATCCCCGTGCATTTGAATTGCATAAGAATCTAGGGAAAGTTGCACCATACTCCTAGACCCCGCTCCTCGGTTTCACAAACTGTGTCGTCTTGTAAAAGGTCAAACAGCCAGACTCCGGTAGCGTTATTTATGGGAATAGCGTTTATAACGTATATTTGATCACACCCTTCACCCATACGGAGATTAGTACAAGACGTTCACTTCATTACACCACTGATTGCATGAGTGAGTTACGAGTGTGTAATATTTGCACTAATTGCAACGCGTCATCTCAGTTCGGTCTGATATCTGTATGAAGTAATGAAACCACTCGCACAGATTAATACATTTGACTACTAGGTAGTAAGTACCCAGTAGGTACCACTTGTGATTCATAAATGTCGATAGTTTCCACCTCAAGGTTGTGATGGAGCATTCCGAAGAGCTTGGGATCACCCACGCATTCATGTTCCAAGACCCCAAAGGAACTGTTATTAGCATCTGGACATAAATAGTATCTACTCAAAAATCATCGAGATGACTAACATTCCTTATAATAATATTATTAACATTCCTTATATTATAAGGAGGGTTAATATTATAATATTAGGAGTGTCATATTATGACCGAAACGTTTATGTACCCTTTGAAGTTTCCTTCCGAGAAGCCTAGAAAAATTAGTTGTATTGCATTTTAAACAAAGATTTTGGACGAATAGGTTTGGAGAAAAAGTGCAAACAACGAACCGATTTTGAAGGGTAAACGAAAAGATGCGCACACTTACATAAGTTTATTATTGAAGTGATGAACCAAAACGGCTGATAAATTCTGAATTTTCACATCCAGTTCAATTCATTGTACTCCAGACAAAGGGGCAATAGATTCATTCTATTTCGTTCTATCACTGACAGAACAGTACGATTTTGCCTTCAGATCTCGCTAAATGTCTAATAATGAGGCATTAGTAGACAATTAATGTCTAATTATTGCTAAATTTCTAATAATAATTAAGACAATTATTGTCTTCTGAAACTGTAGGTATTTGTCTCTGCTCATGCAAGTCCTTGGACAATGAGTCATTTTCACTGTTAATCTTTCAGATTCCGCCTCCACTTCCGGGTTGCCGTGTCCTGATGCTCTTGTCCGCAAGGCGCTGTACGCTGCAAAAATACGGTCTTGCACCGATTCTAATTTAAGATCGCGGTGCAACGTCTCCTTACAGACAAACCAAGGTGCACCGCAGATGTGGCGCAAGATTTTGTTTTGCATAGTCTGAATCTTTTGGATAGAGCTCACGCATGCAGAACCCCACACTTCACATCCATATGTCCACACGGGCTTAATCATGAGAGCGTACAGGACGTACTCGTAAGACGTATTCGTACTTCGTGGAAAATCAGAAATAAATCTTACCGTTTTTGTAAACAACCGAGGTAGAAGTAGGTACAACCTTCTTTTCTCTTGCACCTTATTACGAAATTATTGACATTTTATGTCTTTGCTATGGCACACAAACAAAAAAATCGTCACGAAAACTGTTGACGAAAAAAAACTTCCTCATTTTCCAACCCATGAAAATCGTTCACCACTCGTTGGAAAGCCCTAAATTTATCGAATATTTCCATGCCCTGCACACGACCGTGGATGTACGGAAAGCTGAGTTAAACAGAAGACAATGTAGAAGACAATGATACTACAACCGAAACAGTTGTATGTTCTCTTTCTAATGCTATAGATTACTATGGTGAATATAGGATACCTATAATATCATTACCCCTGTGAAATGAATAGTGGCCATACCCCTTTCAGGAGTAGATGTAGGTACTTATTCATCACTGTACATGTAAGTTATCGTTGACGAGCAGAACATGACTGATGATGGTAGGGAAGTATGGAAGTCGTAATCCAGAAGATGATGAAGACTACATCGCGACTTGAATTCCTGCCTACTTCGTTCCTCGTAAGTTCGTTCCCGTTAGGCTAGAGATGTATAGATGACGTCACGAGCCATCAGAGGTTATTAAGGTAGGAACATTACCTTTGAAGTTGATGGATGACGAAGTGAAAGCACTAAAAACGTTCCCAAAGGCACCCTCGACCATCACCTCTCATCCCTATTACACCTTTGCCCGAGCGAGAACCGATCGCGTGATTTAGTTGTATAGAAATTTTGATTTACCATCGGAAATATTTTACTTATAGCCTTAGACTGAATAGCTTTATGAATTTCAGGTTAGCTTGATTTTTGACACCCGTTTTGAAGTTAGATGGTAGTTGTGGTGGTAAACTGTAATATAGCAGCAGGGGAGATAAGACTACTATACTTATTAGACATAGTATTAATATGTTACCTGTTTTACGTTTTTTTTTTTTTTGCAAGTAATTAACAAGTACTTTTTAATTAACTCGTCAAATATTCGTATTTTACAATCGTGATGTCAACCCGAAATCTCACAGATAAGCCTCAAGTAACGTTCAAACCTCAAACAAAAGCCCGTTATCAACCTGTTCATTTATTTTTTAATTTATCTTTCTCTGATAAAACGCGTCTATTTTCGGGGGCAATAACGCGACAGGTTGCGTAGAACGCAACTGAAGAAGAATCGTATTAAAAAGGTGGGTTTTCTAAGAATTTTGGGCCTATAAAATCACCTTCTATCGTGTTTAAATGGAGTATTCAAAAACCATAAACCAATCTGATTGCGCAAAACTACCTTCACAGTCATGCAAAGTTTGTTATGTTACAAAGGCACCTCTCCCCATAATTCGACGAATGGCGATTCGCAAAGCCGTGGTCCGACATCAGTTTTGAACGTATGCAACCCGTTTTCTGAAACTTTACTGAAGAGCTAAAAAACATTTACAAAACAGTATGATAGGAGATCAAGTGGCTGTGATGTAACATCAGATGTTACATACTCGTAGATTCTATGTCTATAGACTTATTTTCGCCGTTTAAATGGCAATCTAACCAAAATCAAGGTTAAATATTTCAAAATCAAGAGTTCGACCCAAAGACGGTCTGTTACATTTTGAAATTGTAAATCCTAAAAAAGACTGAGGAACGATCGGAGTAACGTGGGCTTTAATAAAATTTATTTCGACTGCATTTCGCCATTTAAATTTTGAATGAATAAATAAAGGCCAAATTATTACAATACTTGTGATAAGTGGATCATTCTGCAAATTATAACAGAAAGGAATATCATACAATAGTTTTTTAATGGTACTTGTACTATATTTTCAAGCAGGTGTTTTGAAAAATCCAACTCATAATATGAAATATTATTTCCTTCCTTCAGCAATATAGCTGCAATACGTACAGTAATAACTGCAATGCTGATCTAGGTTTTCCTTCATAAAACAGCCCCACAAATAGGAAAATATATGAAATTCCGGAGACTAGAATAGTGTATTCCTATGTATTCCTATCCTCGTATTTTTTTGATGCTGAATCCGAAATCCAAAATAATCATATACCCGTAAATTTACACGCTTGGGGAGTTTCGGAGGGGGGGGGGGGGGAACAGTCTGTCTGACAAGTGACAGTTCATTTAAATTTTTTTACGCTGAACTCGATGGTGAAGTCAGAATTACAATATCTTATTCCGTTGTCAAACTGGAGCACTTTCAAGATGAAGAAACGTGGTTATTACTGCAGATGTTCTTCACGGTTCATCTGCTCTAATCTCATATATGTACCGCAATTCTGACAATTCAGAGTAAAAAAAAAACCTTTAAAATGCGGTGGCACTTGTAAGAAATTTCATTTTTGGAATTTATGGTTAACCCCCCCCCCCCACCTTCACCCTCTAAAATTCCCCTCGAATAAATTTGGGGGTATACGATTTTAATGGATCTTGGATTAGGATTCAACGTTGAAAAATAGAAATACGCTATTCTGATCCCCGGAATTTGATATCTTCTTCATTTGTGGGGCTGTGTAGTCGCTAGTGATCCTAACAAATCGTTTGATACCAAAAACTAATATTCTAAAAAGTTGTAGCATGGACTGTTTTTCGGCCGAGGTGTGCGCAATGTGTAATAAAAAACGTTGGGGGCACGATCGTATGACTTGACTGTGCTGTATATTTTCACACAGAATATTTACCGAATATTTTCAGAGTGTTTATTTGTCGTGTGGCGCCCGGGAACATCGTAAAAATAACAGAAACCCGCTGCAAACCAGTTCTTTTCCTTAATCCGAACATTAAAAAAAAATAATGTGGAAGTTCGAATGGGCTCCATCGCTGCGTTTATAGCCTCGGATGTCGCTTTTTGTTTTTCAACATAAACCTTCGTATTGCTTGAAAATGGAAATTTGATATGTTCCTTTTCTCGATGTTACTGGAAGTTTAAATGTTTAAACCGCATTGGCTCCAAATGTAGTTGAGAGCTTTGCATGTAATTTAAATGTATTATATTCATGTATAAGTACGTAAAGGTTACACGGCATTTTTATTTATTTATTTTTTTTTTTCCCCTCACATCGTTATTTAAGTGGTTTGTGGGCGGTTCTTAGTCTTTTGTGTTGGCTCGAGACGAGATAAAAAGGGAGAGTATGAAAGGCCAAGTGATGTGGACGGGCCTATTTCCTATTTGCTCTCGGTGATGTACTTGTGGTCGAGTGTGTGTATTATAGAGAACTGTGGGTGTGCTGTGAGTGCATGTTCGTCATAGGAAAAAAGTCCTCTTGACCTCACAAGTCCCGAGATGAACTCTCTTTTGCGCCGGTCCCTTGAAGAGCGTCTAAACGAAGTTTCTCTGAAATTAGAGTTTGTGTTCATTGCTGTTTTGGCCTTTCCATAGCTGCGGAAGTATTTTCCTCTTTTGAAATACATAATTGCGCAATTGTGGGGTGCAACAATCCGTGGGGACGGGGTGGAGCCAGTGAAACGGTGATGTTCGACCACCCTAAAGTCATCATCAATCAGAGTGAAAAAAGCTAAGGAACTTTCATCCAAGAGAAGAGCTTTGTGGTAGACCACAATGAACAAAAAATTTAGGCCTAGAAAGAAGATGGATGTACGCAACGCCCGAGTTTGCCAGCAACATTTCATCAATTGTAAGTGAATTTTGGTTTTGAATTTTTTACTTCTTCCGAAATCGTCTTGGTTCTTCCAACCTTATTCCTATGTAGTTCCATCAAAATTGAAACAGTCTGACAAGTCACACTCATTTTAAAGGTTTTTTGCGCTGTACACGATGGTGAAATTAGAATTGCGATACATTCCATTCTCAAACTGGAGCACTTGATGAGATGAAGAAACGTGGTTGTTCCTTGAGATGTTCTTCATGGTTCATCTGCTCTAATCTGATAACGAAATGAGATATCGAAATTCTAACTTCACCATCGTGTTTAGCGTTGGAAAATCTATAAACTGAGGTGTTACTCGGTAAAAGCGAGCAACAAAATGAGACAAAATTGAACATTTATGTCTGCTAACATTCAACATCTGAAAACATTATAAAGAGTACCTACCTACTTGAAAGGGCAAAAATTATGTGGTTTATCAGACATGTTGCATACGATTGTTAAGACATGATTGGCAACATAATGGGAAAACTTAGAATTTGCTTTTAGTGCTCCAGTTTGAGAACGGAATAAGATATCTCAATTCTGATTTCACCATCGTGTTGAGCGTACAGAAACCTTTAAAATGTGGTGTCACTTGTCTGATTGTTTCACTTTGAAAATGTATGAGTAACCCCCCCCCCCCTAAAACTCCCCAAACGCCCCCTCAGCTTATAGATCTTTCAACGCTCTAAATGAGATATCGCCATTCTGACATCACAATCGGTGTCAGCTGTTGAAAATCTATAAACTGAGGTGTTAGTTGGCAAAAAAGGAGACAAAATTTGTGATAAAACCAGTAAAATGGAGGCATTTTACATTTAAAAAACAATTTGTTCTTAATAGGTAATCATATTCTAAATAACTGAAAGGATCGGTCGACCGAGCCAGAATGGTGGATAGCCCTGTTATCACCGTATCGAATTATCGATATTCGCTCAAATAATCGAAAACAGAACCTATTTTTAACTTTTGATCCTAAAGGCGAGTGTCAACTCTTTCCAGTTTGTGGGAAAATACTGAAATAATGGATACTGCTGACTTTGGTCCTAACCTGTCGTCTTTATTTATTATTATTATATATATATATATATATATATTTTTTTTTTTTTTTGCTGGGGGAACAAGTTGTTATTTGTCCCGTAAACGCTTTTGACAGTGTACACTGTTGTCACACACTAACGCCGTCTCTCATCCCATTCATTGGGTTTGGTATGCGTTCTCCATGACAAAGGGTTCAGGAGGAATTCCTTACTCGTGAGGACGTCATTTCGGAGAAAAATGGGGGCTGGAGAGACGAACTGTCTGGGAGGTCACGGGACGACCATAAAACCCACCGGGTTTGTCATAGTTTGTTGCCATGTGTCGGCGTCACGTAGACTAACAAACGGAAGACCACGACGGATGGGTCCACTTTTTGAGAGAGTCGTAAATATTTATAACATTTATTGAGGTTATGAGGGAACGAACTTGCAGCCCCTCATTCGCCGTCGTGTATTTCCAGTTGCTAGAGCTTCGCAGTTGGTTTTTTTCTTATTTTTCTTCAAAAGATCTTCACACCTGCGTGTTGTTTTCCTTTCCCTCGTTGAACAGTAAAAGAAGCAGTAGAAAATTGTAGGACTATGGTGAATAGAGGCCGTGGTGGGTAAAATGAGGTAGGAAGGTGTGTTCTCAAGAATGAAAGTGTCGTCAAAGACAGGAAGTTCTTACTTCAAATTCACTTGACGGACAATATTTTACAATGGTAAAAGAGAAACATCTTTGTTAGGTGGGATATACCTCCGAGCCATCGTATCCTCTATGGGAGAATATCATTAAACGGAGTTGAAACCACCCGAACAATGCTCTAGCTTAGTGCTGCCATATATGTTCCAGGTAAATTGGGACAGTGTAAGCTAGAAATTGGGACTTATCAGGACGGCCTAAAAAAAATCGGGACCAAAATCGGGACGAGATGTTTTTAAACGAACACTTCACCAAAATACAATATTTTTGAAAATAGGTAATATATTTAATATCATAATATGAACCTTCGAAGAAAAGTAGGTATGTAAGTAAAAAGAGGTACATTATATTAATTCTTTTCTAATGGAGTATCATGACGGGACTACTTTAGCTGCTAATGTCCTCTGCTGGCTTCTTTTGTCGACAGCTTCAGAAGATTTGAATGCGCTTCTTATAAGCTTATCTTCTTCAGTGGGATTTATCAAGAAGCTGTATTGCTCCCGAATAAGTGTAAACCTGGAGCCTCTGTTCGAATCATCTGGCATATTTCTTCATGACGTCTGTGAAGCGTTCTTCTTTACGTTGCTCTTATTCTATTATATTCTCTGTGAAGATCGTCATTTCTGACATACCATGTAGCATTCACTATGCTCCTTAGCACCTCATGTTGGGTTGTTTGAATAATCTTAATATTTGATTTCGCTATATAGCCCTATTATAATATTATAAACTATTATAATACTATTTAGCTGTATGCCTCAAGTCCAGACGGGCATCAGTACAGTCTTAAACAGCAGTATTAGTGAATTTTCGCTACACAAAACTGAAGGAATTCTCTTGCAGTTTCTTCTTTTGACTCGCCGTTCAACAAACGTATAAAATTTGGAGAAAAAAATTTCGTACTAAAAAAAAAAAAATAATAACTTAATTTAAATTTAAACCAATAGGTAATTAAAACTTCAATCTGTCCTACAACTTTTGGCCTCTTTGTGCATCTTTGATTCAAAGATAAGATGTTTTGTTAACATCTACAGAAAGATCTCCGACCACAATTAACTGCCCCGATCCGCCCCTTTGAATAATGAACAGGTGAATGAACTCGGAAAACATGAACTTACCTGTCTATCGTTCTCGCTCTCACGTGACATTGGAACCAAGTTGTTTTTGTCACCTTTGACCTTCTGTCCAATAATTATCATCATCAGTCGGCATTCGAGCATTCGAGTCAGTTTTGTCAGTGCAAGTGCCGGATCAAAAAGTTTGACGTAAAAAATCACGAACTCGCTGAGTTATTACATTCTGGCGTCAAAGACGTCGGTGCTGTGATGAATAATATTACCAGCTGGATTTCCGTTTCTGACGAGGATTATGGGTTAGTTACTAAACGAAAATTGACTACTTCATTCCTCAAAACGTTTAAAGACGTCGATTTTTTCACTTTTCATTAGGCGCTTTTTTTTAATTTTTTTTATTTGAGAGAATTAAATAATTTGACATTTTATGTCTTTACTCTGGCACAAAACGTTACACAAAAGCGTCACACGAAATCGTCACGAAAAGTTCTGGTGATTTTCGCTTACAACCGATTCGTTGCTACGGAACTTTATCTTCGCCAGTTATCATCGTACAAAAATCGTCCACCACTCGTTGGATAGCTCTCGATATACTTACCTAACCATATTACGTTAACCACTGCGGAGTGCGTAGCCGACAAGCTGCGGTATGAGCGTGATTGTTTAAATAATTGTTTACACACAGGTGATCATTCTCAATAATTTATATTGTCTATACGAATGCAAGCTTCATAACTTATGATGAACCCTACAATTAAGTATAACAACTACGCTACTGGGGTAGGTGATGTAGCATTGTTCGAAGGTTATTGACTCACTTCTTTAAAGACATAAAATGTCCCAATGTGTTGCAGACTCGTATGCAAGCATTTAATTCTCGACTGTATCAACAACAGGATGGAGTTGACATTCTTTTGACATTTTCATGTCTTTGCTTTGGCACATAAACTGAAACGGGAAAAATTTGTTTCCTTGATTCACCCTTTCCCTCAGATCACGTCAGAACACAAGCGACAGGCGGGCCACTACGTCAGAGCCTATGACGCACGAGCGTATGACGTCAGACGGCTGGCAGGAGTCCAACTAGTTCGTTAAAGCCTATGCCGTAAGAGCCTATGACGTCAGACGGCTTGCCGAAGGCCAACTAGTACGTCAGAGCCTATAACGCACGAGCGTATGACGTCAGACGGCTGGCAGGAGGGCAACTAGTACGTCACAGCCTATGCCGTAAGAGCCTATGACGTCAGAGGGCTGGCTGGCTAGGTGATCGGGTTTTAATAAGCCTCTGGAATTCCGCGCCTTTTCCGACGCCTTTTGTTTTTTAAATTCATAGCATTTTCTTGGACCAATCATATCATAGTGTATTGTAGTATTTATTGTAGTAGGTCTTGAGAGAATGAATTGTTTAGGTGTGTTTTCTGTGTTGGGACAAAAAATTCTATGATCCGTAGTGTCTGAATGCAAAAGGAAGGTCATGATTGCGCCCGATGTGTGGAGGATCACTATTTTTCATAGTTGCACGTAGGGTTCATTTGCTGAGACATGAGTTTGGTCATTGCTGACTGGTGACACATGGACGCATCGGACCTTCCCGGTCGTCTCTACGTTGAGCGAAAGTATATATACCCCTTCGTAAAGCGGCGTTGGAACACTCGGGAAGGGGCGAGTGATACAATTCAGGGGACGGTCTGTTTCTCGACTTCTCCTCTAGAGGCGCTGCAGTCAGAAGGTCGCCCCTCACGGCGCCGTTTTTAGTTGTTGTTTGCAAATATTTATAAATTTTGACGAAAACTGTTGTTTTTCCATAATATAATTATCATATTATTATCTTAATTCTGCTCATTAACTAGCGAATGTAATAAAGTTAAGGTTTCCGGCTCCAATAATACGAGAAATATTGAGTTTTAAGCGCGTTTCGTCGATCCTGGACCACTGTGCACCGCTCCATTTGGAACGATCGTCAGTGGTCACTTATTAATAGAGTCACGGTTATTCGCTTGAAATTTCGTAATCCCTTGATCTCTCAATATCCTCTTATAGGTGTTGTACTTCCTCCTCCCGCATCCCTCCCCCTCCACCATAATTTCTCCTCCCCCTCTCAATTCCCCCCTCCCCACCACCATAATCTCTCCTCCTCCCTCTCCGTTCCTCCCTCCCTCTCCCCGATTTACTCTTCTCACCGCCTCTCCCCTCATCTCCTCCCTATTCCTCCCTCCCCCTTCTCCATCCTCTCTCCTCATCGCCTCTCCACTCATCTTCTCCCTCCCCTCCCTATTCCTCCCTCCCTCCACCATCCTCTCTCCTCCCCGCCTTTAAGTTGGGAACCGCAGGTAGTTGAAACTTGTAATAAAACTTTTCGTGCAATTTATCAGCTGAGGAAATTAGGGTCACATTTTCCATCATACGTAAAAAAACAATTAGTGCAATCGCTAATTTTTCCGTACTTCGAATATGCCTCAACATGTTTCTCTGATATGACATGTTAAATGTTAAATTACAGAGAGCGCAAAATGCAGCCCTTAGGTATGTGATGAACGCTAGAATAGATGAACATGTACAAAAACTTTCCTTTCCTTTTGTACAAAAAACTGAAATGGTATAAAATTAAGCAAAGAAGAGAGTATAGAATTGCAATAATAGTATACAAAACGCTAATGAATAGGCAACCCCGGTATTTATATGACAAATTCAAAAAGATAAGGTCAGAACACATGAATACAAGAAATAAAGAAGTAACACTGGAAATACCTAAGCATACGACAGAGATCTATGCCAAGTCATTCTTAATTCTTGGAAGTAAATTGTACAATAAGCATTCTAAAAAATTTCTTGAATCGAAAACTGTGAATCAATTTAAAAATAATTATGTCAAAATGTTATTGGAGAATGAATAAGTAATAAGTTATTCTAGTTCTTGATATTTTTCTTCTTTTTCCAAGGAGTTGTTACCTTTATTTTACTTTAATTTTAATAATGTTATCAATTAGTTGAAAGAGCGAAGCTTGACGAATCTAGATGTAAAGCCTGGAATCTTCTGTATGACAGGAAAAGCGGGCTACCTAGCCCGATGTTGTACAGAAACATAAATAAAGTTATTCTATTCTATTATTCTATTCCTCTCTTCTCAGCTTCTCCCTCCCACCGTCACCCTCGGCAAGAAACGTAGTGAATATTGCATTGTCATCCATCCTTGACTTATATTTAAAATTTCAAGCCTCTAGCTCGTCGGGAAGTTGAAAAAAAAAACTTTCATTGGATCATTGTGGGTTAGTCTGAACCGGTAAACCAAATTTCGTAATTTTAGCACAACGCTAACTGGCCAAAGTTTGAATCTACAATAAACAGTTTAAACGGGTTAACCAATTTGTATCTTCGGTCGATTTCAATGGTTCGTTATCGAAGATAAATGAAAACGACATGCGAAACTACGAAGCGGTCTATAGTTTGATAGATAACTTGAACCGCCCCTAGTTGTGTTGCTGACTACATTGTTTACCTTCGTTTTGACATGGATATGTTAGGCGTGGGGTCTATCTGTGAAAATGTAACACGAAAAAAATGCAACGTTTCTATTTCGGTCGATTTTCACGTAGGTACAACCTACCGGTTGTTCCTCATTGATTTGATACTTGAATTGTAATTCACATTCACAATCATTTGAAAATTCGAAGAAACCCAAAAAATATCGCATTGCATAAAACACACATTAAAAACGTCTGTCAACCTGTAACAGTGAACAACATTGAATGTGTAGACATGATTAGATGTTTTTCATGTCTAAACAGTCAATTTTATTCACTATGACAGGTTGATAGACGTTTATAAAAATGCTTGTCATTTTCTGTTGCTGTGTGTTTTTGACATTTTATGTCTTTGCTTTGGCACATTATAATATCAAACTGTCATGAAAAAGTGTCCTCAAAAATTTTACGTCAATTTTCATGTCATTATGAATACCTAGAACAAATACGCAGAAATGCGTTATAATTCGAGAGCTTTCGATCGAATGGAGAACGAATTTTGTCCGATGAAAACTACAAAAGTTTCTCTTGCAACGGCTTGTTTGTAAGTGCAAATTGACGTAAAATTTTTTAGTACACTTTTTCGTGACAGTTTGTTATTATAATGTGCCAAAGCAAAGACATAAAATGTCAAAAACACACAGCAACAGAAAATGACACGCATTTTTATGAACGTCTATCAACCTGTCATAGTCAAAATATTATTTTTATGATATAAATAGATATAGGTAGTGAACACTGCCGCTTGTTTTGTGATCAATTGCTTGAGGTTGAGATTACCTACATTTCTGTTTTCATTAAAATAATACTACATCCAAACAAAGTTGGTCGTATAGGAAACTGGGATTCGTTGTTTTGTTGTTGTTTGTTTTGATTTAGCCATCAACCACAGAATACCGTCCTTTGATTCGTATAAACAAAGAGAAAACAGGGCTTGCGGAAATGGACGTCTGTAGTACAATATTGACATAAAATGTCCCAATGTGTTGCAGACTCGTATGCAAGCATTTAGTTTCTATAAAAGATGTACCTACCAACAAACATTTGAAATAACCATTTCATTCGTATCGTAGCGAAACTGGCGGTATTTTCGCGAAGGTGACACCCTAGATTTTTGTTACTTTGTTAGGGTCCTTTGAATTTTCAAGTGATTGTAAGTGTAAACAATTTTTCTTAGTTGATTCCAATGGTTCATTATGGAACATGATAAACCAAAAGTACCAAATCTATCAGCCAGTACAGTTTCCTGAACTTTATGAATAGGTAGTTCTTCCTTTCTTTTCTTTACGTGCTCTTTCCATTTAACTTGGCATCCAATGTCATGGATAGGGATTTCGCTGAATTTGCATTTGGTATGGTATTCCGATTTATTACCAGAGGGATCGGTAAAATCTTTTTATTCGTGAAGTTGACATGTGTAGATTTTGTTTCATTGAGTTTCGTCCGCCACTTCGTCGTCCATTCATTTATAGCAATGGTGGCTTCCTCTACTGAATCTGCAACAGCTAAAATTGCAGTATCATCTGCGAACGTGGCTTCGGTTGTTTATCCTGTTATTGACACATCCTGCGTAAACAGTAGATAGAACAGGAGTCCTAAAACGCTTCCCTGCGGTACGCCTGCTCTGATTTTCTCGAGTTGTGAATATTCATCCTGTACTTTTATTCTGAATTACCTTCCCGAGAGGTGGGATTCGAGTATATGGCAGTACTGGTGAGTAGTTTTCATACCAGCCATTCATGCCAATCGTTATCAAAGGTCTGTGACACGTCGAGAAATACCGCGCTACAAACTTTTCTATGCTCGAGGGTCTTGTTCTACGGGGAGTTAGTGCTCTGAATCCAAATTGATGTAATGGTATCAGGTTTGGTTTTTGTCTTCGATGATTTCATTTAATCTTTTCTTGAGTAGCTTTTCAAATAGTTTCAAAAGGACTGGGGGCAGTGAAATAGGTCTATAGATACGACCTGACATAATTTGGCTCTTTCCAACAAACATACCAAATAATTTATTATTTATCATTCTTCTAAATAAATTATAGACCAACACTGAGTTAGTTACCGACACCACAATGCATTTCGTTTTACGAACTTCAAAATTTAACACCCTTTCATGCAGAATGAGAGAACAGCGTCGATGGTTTCTACTGTTGAAGATTCCCATTGCTTTTCAATTGTAGGAACGCAGTTATCTGAAAGGTGAACCTGCTCTGAAGCCGTGAGGTTCGACGTCCGCTCAGCTGTTGGGCGCCACTTCCCACATCGAGTTGTAGGCGACTGCCCTCCATCTGCCCTTGATCCCACCCTCGATACCTTCTTCGTGTAATGGCAACCCTGACTCTGATTCAGAGGGCGTTGGGTGGAAAGGGGAATCAAACGGCGATCGCCGATTAGGAACTCGATCCTACGGAGATGGGAGAGCGAAATGCGAAAGCGTAGGTCGGAAACTCAGCTATCGATCAGCCGATCTCTCGACCGTGTCAAAGTTAATAGCTAACGGTCATCTCGGTATAATAAACGTAGAGCTACATCCACCATCTGCTTCGAAAGGTTCATTTCCTCCAACGATTGAGCAGATCACGTCGAGACTCATACGTCACTGCTTACAGTTGAGCCAATTCGAACCAAATGTTTTTGAGCCCACATTCGTCTGGAGATGACAGTTTTTATTGGAATCGCTCGTTTTGTGGTAGTAGGTAGTAAATACCACGATTTGACGATGACACTAGAATTAGTTTCCAGAAGCTCATAGTTCATAGCTCATAGCTTATTCATAGTTTCCAGTTCATATTTTTGCTCGGTAAATTCAAATAACGACGTGGAGGGCCAAGCTGATTCGAACAGCACCTGTTCATCAGATATCGAGTTAATTAATAATAATTATTGTTAGTAATTGATAATAATTCATAATGAATAATAGCAATGATTAATAACTAACAATAATTATTAATCATTAACCATTTCAAATGACCGACCCTCGACATCCCTCAACATCATTCTTACTGACTGTCAAAAACAAATCACACACACTCAAATAATTAATAATAATTTACACTACTTGATAATAATTATTAATCATGATAATCATGATAATAAATCTATCATTTAGTGATCAGAACAGAAGGGTGATCTGTACAAAGAAGATAATAAACCGTTGGGTCAAGAATTTGCAGTTTTTTAATCATTGAAGTGGCTTTTCAATGATTCACTGAAATTTATCGCCCCTTTTCGGATTTTCGTTGGTAATTTTTCCATAAAATCTATTCATAGTTTGAGAAACTTTCGAGTTAAACTGGCTGGTGATCGAAAGGAGGTGCTACAATGTAGAAACATACCACAAATGCACGTTTGCCAATATGTCATTAAAATATCATGTTAGTTCGAGATGCAACGAGCGTCCGCATGTCCATCATAAGGCGCAAGTTGTTGTATATTCAACCAACGTTTAGTTTAGCTTCACGAAGAAACCATATATTTGCTCGTTAAATTGACTCTTGCGAACAACAAGTGTGATGTGTAGGTACCTACCACAAAATTTTGCTTTTTACTTTGGATCGGTTCTGACTGTAAAATGTACAAACGGTCTCTTAGCTTCACTCTCATGTGTGACGGGATACAGCTTGGAGAAAGTAAATCACAGGCCTCATTGAAGCCGCCCCGCAGGCGTTTAAGTGAAACAGGGCGATCACGCGCCTACGAAGTAGGTAGAGAACCATTTTACCCTGAACGGTTTATTAGAAAGAAAAGAACCGACGACGACGGGGGTTTTGTGCCTAAACGGTTTTCATATGAGAGGGCTCTCATTGCCTTCCCCAGTTAGCGTTTTTTTACCAGAAGGGCGGAAGGGCCGGCATGATAATGATAGGGCAAGGGCTCTAGGTGGCAGTGACAGGTCCTCGTTACCTGAACACAGTTCGGTCTCATCAGTTACGGAACGGAGTTACCTTCGGCAGGTCCTGAGGTTGAAGGCTCCCTGCTATGGATCAGGACGACATGACGTAGGTAATGAAAGTTGACATTGAGATGGACAGTGATTAGTCGTATACAATATATTCTAGAATACCCTGGACACTTGATGAAAGGACAGCTATATTTTCTCCTGTCCACCTAACGTAGTCAGGTAGTTATGCACATTTGCAATCTATTCAATACATTATTGTTGTTCTAACGTTGTAAAAGAATATAAAACGTTATCGCTGTTGAAGCTACGATATGAGCCATAATTTAAGAACAATCTGTTCGCAGGTAATCACAGGATTTTTACTGATAAATTACCTTCAATTTCGCTGTCAATTGTTTATTTCTGATTTAAAAAAAACACTTACTGATTTTTGCCCTAATTTTTGTTCATTTTAGAGACTTGAGGATTCGATAATTAACTTTTGCTTCAGTAATTACATAGATACACCTTTTTACTTACTCGTAGGCGTATGTTTGAATATGTCATTGATCGGCATTTGTTGTGTTTCTATAATTTTAAAATTAATAATTGTTGCTCTTGTTCTTGATACAAGTTGGTTTAACAGTTCTTGCGCATGACGAAGTGAACAGTTGGCTGTAAATTTACTGTCAACCACATCTATTGTATTAATTAGTCCAACCGGTCCTTATGCATCAAGCTCCCAACACCAGGCGTTGTAAGTGTATTTGATGAGTTAAACATGCAAAACTTTGGAAAACAACGTTGAAATATCGACTATTTTCGACGACACGAAAATGTTACGATAGACACAGTGAGTTGTCAACAAACGTCTAGTCGAGATCATTTTGACCAATGCAATGTTCTATCAATGAATGTCATACGATGGCCGATGGCAATAACTGATTCTTATATTAGATATAAGAATCCTGACAAATGTAATTACCAAAACAAATGATATAACTTGGAATAAGTAATAAATGTTATAACTTATTCCAAGTTATTGCATTTGTTTTGGTATTTTTTTATTAAATACAGCCATTTATATGTAATTAAATAATTAAAAACATATACAATAATTGTATCATGTACGCACTACAGTGTAATATAATATTAATATTATTGGAAGTAGGAGAGAAAACACGTAATAATCTGAACGAACTGAATGTATATATTCCTTGTACAAAAACTAGATAACAGCTTCGGTGGTTGGTTGGTTCTTATCCCGATTCATGTCGGACACAACATCATCTTCCTCTTGAAAGAACAACTTTTAAATTTTGAGCAAGGCATTGAAAAATCCAATCAAGAAACAAATGCAAAAAACAAATCTATCAAATTAATTTAGAGTCCAAGAGGGAACGAGGTTTATTCATTTTCCAATCTGAATCGAAGGGGCTTTCTCCTCTCTCTAGTTGATCGACGCAGATCAGGTGGTTTTTCCACTGGTTGATCCTTGGGTGACAGTGGTGTCACTGACTGGTGTGGTACCGATGACACAGTGTCAGTGCCCATCACTGGGTTGTGCAGAAAAGACGTCTTGGTTGATCTCTGTGGCGAGCATAGGTTAGATCGTTGGGGTACTTTGGGACTCTGGGAGCAAATCGACTCGGGTGGACACTCCATTAGGGCAGGCTTGCTGGAACCACATAATAATGTGCTTTCTTGAGACTGCGGTACATCCTCGTTTGGCGAGGAAGCGAATTCCAATGGAGGTGACGTGATAAAGTTATTTGCTAGAGGTCCACAGCTTCTCATCTGCTCGAGATGTCTTCTCCATAGCTGGCCGTCCACTGACACAGTGTACTGTACATTGCCATCTTGGCTTACAACCTTACCAAAGATCCATCTTCTGTCGGGTGAGCGATAATCCCGTACTGCCACTACCTCTCCTTCACTGTACTTTCTCTCTGAAAATGTTGTATTATTTTTCCTCAAACGGTCTGCAACATCACGGACGGGATCTGGCTTCAAAACGTCAATTTTTGTTCGTATTTCTCGTTTTAGGAAAAGCATAGCGGGAGATTCACCCGTTGTAATGTTTGGTGCTCGCCTATAAGACATTAGAAATACATTCAGGCGATGTTGTAGTCCTCCTTCATGGTTTCTCATTGCTCTAAGAGCCTGTTTCAATGTAAACACATATCTCTCCGCTTGCCCATTAGACGCAGGGTGGAAGGGTGCAGTTGTGATGTGCTTTGTACCATGAACAAGCATAAATTTTTGAAATTGCTGGCTTGTGAAGGCACTTCCATTGTCAGAGACAAGCGTGCGAGGTAGTCCGTATCGTGAAAATAGTGATTCGAGGACGTTTATTGCATCCTTTGATGACGTAGATTTCACAATGAATGCCTCAAGCCACTTTGAGTGTGAGTCCACCACCAAGAAGAATGTATGACCCATGAACGGCCCTGCAAAATCACAATGGATTCGTTCCCAGGGATAGGTGGGGTACTCCCAAAAATGTTTTTCGACTTTTGATGGTTGCCGTTGGATCCTAGCGCAATCAGTGCAATTCCTACAAGTTTCTTCAATATCCTGGTCGATTTTTGGCCAGTAGACAACTGATCTTGCTAGGGCCTTCATTTTGACCATACCTACATGTCCTTCATGGAGTTCTTGCAGAATTTTTTCCCTGAGTGGAGTAGGAACGTAAACTCGAATTCCATTGAATATGCAACCTCCTTGAAGTGCATATTGTGTAGTATTTGGTCCAATAGACTGACCAAGCTCGAGCTTTTGGTAGATTTCTCGCGTTTGCTCATCCTCTAGAGTAGCTTTTTTAATGTCCTTGGGGAGCACTGGTAAGGTATTAATCTGTTCTAGATGGAAAACAGCCATATCATCATACTTTGAGTCGTCTTCTGCCGGTTCTAATTCTTTGGAATTTCGTGGGAGCCGTGATAAGGAGTCCGCGTTTCCATTGTCCTCCGATTTTCTATATTCTATATCAAAATCGAAGATTTGTAGGTATATTGCATAGTGTAGCAGGCGGGTTGCTGTGTGAGAAGGTAACCTTGTTCGTTTTTTACGGCCAAAAATGTGGTACAAGGGTTTGTGGTCCGTAACCAATATGAATTTCCTACCAAACAAATAGTTATAGAATTTGTCCACACCCCAGCGAATCGCGGTGGCTTCCTTGTCAATTTGAGAATAATTCCTCTCACTTGAATTCAACGTCCTGGAAGCAAATGCTATTGGACGTTCAAATTTTCCAACTCTATGGGCCAGCACCGCGCCCAGGCCAACGGGAGAGGCATCCACCGAGAGCACTAGGGGCAATTTTGGGTCATAGTGCATGAGGACCCGATCTGAGGAGATCTCATCCTTAATTTTCTCAAAACTTTGTTGATGTTCTGATTTCCATTCAAATGGTACTTCTGATCGCGTAAGGTTGTAGAGAGGCTCTGCTAAAGAGGCAAGGTTGTTAGCAAATTTTCCATAGAAATTGACCATTCCCATGAAAGATTGAACTTCCTTTACGCAAGTAGGGGTTTTGCAATTGATTACAGCGTCAACTCTTTCTGAGGTCTTCTTTACTCCATCGCCGCAAATAATGTGTCCGAGGAATTTAACTTCTTTTTGCAAAAACTTGCATTTGGCCGGGTTTAGGCGTATACTATTATGTGCAAGACGCTCGAATAATTTTTCTAGGCGCTCTAGGTGTATTGCCTCTGTTTCCCCTGTAATTATGATGTCGTCATGAACCACAACAGTGCCCGGGAGGTCTTTCAGCACACTCTCAATGTACCTCTGCCAAACTGCGGGTGCTGAACTGCAGCCAAATAGCAGTCTGTTGACTTTGTATAAGCCCTTATGTGTGTTGATTGTGAGAATCTCTGAAGACTTTGGGCATACTGGTAAATGTAAGAATGCTGTTGTAATATCACAGGTGGAAAACGCCTGGCCTCCGTTCAACTTTGCTGAGACCTCTTCAAAGCTTGGGAATGGGTGATGCGGAATTTTGATCTGAGGATTCACAGTACCTGAGTAATCTGCACAGATACGAATATCCCCATTTGGCTTACGGACAGGTACAATGGGTGTAGCCCAGTCTGAGATTGTAATTTTTGAAATAATCCCATCATCCTCCATGCGTTGGAGCTCCTTTTCAACGCCTGGCAAGAGTGTGAATGCAACCGGGCGAGCACGTTTGAAAATTGGTTTGGCATTTTCAAGTAGTTCAACTGAGTAAGTGTAATTTTGTACTGCACTGACATGTTTTTCAAACAGTGATGAATATTTGCAAAGTAGAGTATCGAGGGTCATGACGCTAGACACCTGGTTAATAGGAATTGGCAGGATTCCGAGGGCATTTATCCATTCTCGACCCATGATGCTAGTATATTCACCATCAACGACATATAGTCTCAAGTATTTTGTGATGGAATTATGGGAAACCTGAACGACGGCCTCACCCAACGGCGTAATCTTTTGTTGGTTATAGCTTTTGAAGGTAGTTGATGTTGGGGTCAAGAGTCCACTGTGTAATCGAGGAATTGTGGCAAAAACCTGTTGGCTGAGGATTGTTACTGCCGCCCCGGTGTCGACCTCCAGGGGAACTGGTTTCCCGTTCATTTGTACCGAAACTATCATTGGTGGTACTCTCTTGTTATCATAAACGGCATACAGTGGAAGGGGATCATTGTCATCTGTTGGATCCATTGGATCGTCCTCCAGATTCGCGTTGACTTCCTTGACGCTTTGATCTGCTTTCTTTTTGAAGCATACAGTTTCCACGTGATTTTTTATTTTGCAATAGTTACAATAAAGATTATTCGCCATGCACGTACGAGCGGTGTGGTTTGGTTTGCCACATCGCATGCAAGTAACATCCTTGTAACTCTGGGACGAATTATTTTTATTTTGACCCTGTTGGCGACGATTCCGTTGGTCGAAACGTTTGGATCGATCGTTTGTATTTGTTTGCAAAGCAACACGATGTATTTTGTTTGGCTGCTCGCTCTGTAGGATTTCGTTTGCGCCAGAGGTAGCTTTCTCCATCGCGTAGGCCAACCTCAACGTTTCATCAAGCGTAATATCGTCTTTCTCGAACAGGCGGTCAAGAATTGCCTTGGACCGAAGCCCACTAACAAAAACGTCCCTTAGCATGGTAGGTAACATTTCCTCTGAATACTTGCAAGGGACTGCCAACCTTCTTAATTCGGCTACATAAGTGGAAAGAGGCTCACCTTCATGCTGTTTGCGGTTCAACAACGCGTGTCGTGAAGGTATTAAATACCTTACAAATTTTGTAAGGGCGCTGGGCTTAGGTGGTTTTGAAGAAGGCCTTTGAGGTCGTCGAACGTTCTGTCGGTGTATTTTGCTGGATGCAAGAGACTCTTGAGAAGAGCGAACAGGCGGGGTCCAATCAAGGAAACAAAACACGAGACTTTCCGCGCGTCGGGAACATTTTGAACTTCGAAGAAAGCCGTAAGTCTTTCGATGTATGTAGTGAAGTCCTCTTCATCTTCGTTAAACCGATCGAAACTTATTCCCGAAATACCGCGATTACTATTCGCACTTTGCGTCGAAAGTTGTTGGCTTTGTAGAGTAACAACTTTTACAAGATCCGCGATCATCTTTTGCAAATTCGCAGTAGAAATAGTTTCTTCTTCCCGTTCGGCCATCACGATAAGTTACTTACCGACTTTTCGTAGCAAGACACTGAGAAAACTGCACGTAGATTCGGAAACCGACTGTGCCACTATCATGTACGCACTACAGTGTAATATAATATTAATATTATTGGAAGTAGGAGAGAAAACACGTAATAATCTGAACGAACTGAATGTATATATTCCTTGTACAAAAACTAGATAACAGCTTCGGTGGTTGGTTGGTTCTTATCCCGATTCATGTCGGACACAACAAATTGTATATGTTTTTAATTATTTAATTACATATAAATGGCTGTAAACCAATTAAAACAATTATTGTAAACCAAAAACATAAATCAAAACTTCAGTCCACAATTTATTATAAACTTAAAAAACTCTTCATATAGGAAAATGTTCTCATAAAATGTTTGCAGGCATAATCAAATGGTAATTGAACCCTGCCACTAAAAAAATCGAAAAACTCTCTTCTTTGTAAATACCATATTGGAACAACCATGAATACAATAGCTTATAATGATGAGGAGATCTCGAGGGTCGGTCGAACGTTTCGATAAATTTATTTCTCAATCATCAGGGCCTAAAATCAGTTTCAACAATTTAGTATGATATATTATCGGAGAATTAACAGAATGTATTGTTCTAGGTGCATCGGGAAATTTACAGCATTTCTAGAATATAATAATTTTATATAACAGACAAATTGTTATATCCAAACCAACAAATTATTATATTCAAGAAATACTCTAAATTTCCCGATGCACCTAAAACAATAAATTCTGTTAATTCTCCGATAATATATTATACTACATTATTGAAACTGATTTCAGGCCCTGATGATTGAGAAATAAATTCTTCGAAGCGTTGGCACATTAAACATCTCTCATTTGACCAACCCTCGACATCAACCCATCAGTCAGTAATGCTCTTACAGTTAAAAAACACCAAATTTGTAATGCTCCAGCATAACCACTATCTGCAAAAAATTTGATAATACTAGGATATTTTGCTTTTGCCTTGATTATTACATTTTTAGCACCATCTCTGTCTTGTATACCTGCTGAATGTACTTCACATGATAATACTAATTCTTACTGACGGTCAACACATCACACAGACTTAAAAATAGTGTATACTCCTTGCTGTCATAATAAGTACCTACATAATATTATTATGTACTTCCATTAGTCTGGAAGGTAATAAATAATTAGCAAAATTCAAGTTTCCGGCCTACTTGTTCAACGTTAATAAACTCAGTCCTCGATTCAATCAGTTCTTCCTTTTCCGGCTGCGCTAAGCGCTGAAGATGCGAGGACGCCATATGAATCACACATGCAAATCAAAACGAATCCTACAGTTCGTATTAACTCTGTCCGTGGCTTCCATTCGACAGACCCCTGTATTTCACCTTTAATAGCCACCGAGCTCTCGGCGCTGGGCCTCATCAGATTAAAACTACAGACTGAAGGTTTTATTCATCTCACGTACAGCTTTTATTGTCGATTTCAGCCTATGAGACTACTTTACGATCTTTCATTCATAATTCACGAGGTTTCGTGACTCCTCTTTCGTATTATTGATATAAACTTCGCCCAACACTAACAACTCGGGACTTCATATCTGATATAACGCTTGTCAGGATAAATGGTTTATATCCATTTCAATTTCAATGTACATGAGACTGAATTGGTGGCCCGAACCGTTCCTAGACACCCACTTCCTACCTTAAATTGGACTTTCACTTTAAGCAGCATAGGGCTGGGATCAGCTGAGTGGCTCTTAGAGATAATTTCTATGCTATTCACTCTATGAAGCTGTAATTTGGCATGTAGCCTCCTTCAGACTTACACTTTAAGCAGCATCGGCCGTGGATTGGCTGAGTGGCTCTTACAGATAATTTCTATGTTATTCACACTATGAAGCTGTATTTGATATAGTTATATACTGATGAATTTAGTGTAAATAGTGTAGATACCACGTATTTACACTACGAAGCTGCAATTTGGTATGCAGCCTCCTTAGGACTTTCAAACTGACTGCCAAAGCTGCCTTCAATTTTATCTCTCCCAGATCATGAATGGCATGTTACAGCCTAGGAATGAAATAACAAGGTGTTGTGGTGGTAGAAATTCTCAACTAGTTGTGTCATGTTTCCCATGGAATTTTCTGGGGACGAAAGCTCCTAAAGCTATTTTATATGCTGTTTTCTATTCACTCTATGGAGCTGAACATTTGACATGTAACCTCCTTAGGACTTCCACTTTAAGCAGCATGGGCAATGGATCAGCTGAGTGGCTCCTACAGCCAATTTCTATGCTATTCACTCAACGAAGCTGCTGTTTGTGCACCCCGCAGATTTCCTAGTTTATTAGTGGTAAACAGTGCAGACATAGAAGACAGACAGTGAAGACATAGAACTAAATGCACATGAAGGCTTAAGATGATCAGGTACCTACTTGATGTCCAGCAATGAAGGTATGTTGATGGACTAAATTATAGCAATTGAGTTTGGCTAGATGGTAACAGTTTGCATGTTTCAGTTACTCCTTCAACTTAGTGAAATTAGTCAATTTCAATTAGCCTAGTGACCGAAAGGTGGGTGCGGCGAATTAGTGGAAATCCATGTTCAGAAATAAAGTACGAGTTTCCTAGACGAAAAAGCTTATTTCTACAAAAATAAATTATATACTGTGATTTCTGTGTTGTATTAATGACGGTGTAACAGCCAAAACCGGTCAACAGTGTATTATTTATTTTTGTGGAAATAGACTTTTTCGCCTTTCATTTCTGCCCTAGTGAAACTTACCTTGTTAGTTGTGACCTATAAAGTCACTAAATGCATCATGCAAATCATTATGCTAGACGTCGCTAATGCGTTTGACGCCATCGTATGAAAAGTGCGTTACATATTGTGGCCTACCTAAGTACAAGTACATACCTAGCTGACAATGTTTTGGTAATTTTTGTTCTTATCTTGAAAAATTCGTGTTGAGCGACCGCTTAACAAACAATTCTGAACTTCACCATCGTGTTCAGCGTTGAAAAATCTATAAGCAGAGGGGGGTTTTGGTGAGTTGGGGGGGGTGAATTACTCATAAATCCCCAAAGTGAAACAGTCAGACAAGTGACACCTCATTTATAGGTTTCTCTACACTCAACAAGATGGTGAAATCAGAATTGCAATATCTTATTCCGTTCTCAAACTGGAGCACTTTGAAGATGACACGTGGTTGTTAGTGACACGTGGTATAGCCATGCTGCATGATTGTGGATTTTTTGTTGTGTATTTTGGCAGTGAATTCAGGATGGTCTGAAACGGATTTGGTATAAAAAAATTTCCGAAAGTCGACTTTTAAAAATGTTGGACCGAGTACCTACAATAGCTTCTTCCTTTTCTTCAAAAATTCGCTAAAAGCGAATTCCAAGTTTCCTCATTATGTTGTGATTCATATCCTAACAATCGTATGCAACATGTTTAAAAAACCACATAATTTTGTCCACTTGAAGTACTCGTTCTTACGTTTTCTTTTGAGATTCCAGCGTTATATTCTTTAACATGTCCAAGGTGATGACTAATATTCATTGTGGTCACTTATTTCTATGGACATAGCAAAGCATTCTTCGAAATGTCGGTACTTTACAAACTTATGTCGTCGTCAACACTTACTTCTCGAACCACTCATGACGTCAACGGAGTACTGGTCGATCCTGTACTTGAGCGTGTCTATGTAGTACATTTGACATTTGGTCTGATATCGTAGACTTTGTTTTGCACCTTGTGACTTAAGCGGCTGAAGTATTGCTCCAAAATGAACACCTACATCGCCTTTGAAAAATGTTTCCTTCCACTAAAGTGATGACTCAGGTCTCTTTATTACCTCAATACAAAATTTAGGATATGATCAACATTTATATACCTTTAAACGAAGTAAGTAATAAATTTATATTCATAGCGTCCTGGAATTAGTTCAAGAAAATATAAGGTAATTATATAAATATATTTCATCTCCTTTCCCTTGATGGGTGAAGTATGTTTGGGCCCTTTTAGGTGCACTCACTTGACAAGACTTATAATAACTCTACTAAAGGGAGGCGGAAGGCAGCGGAATGAAAGAGCGGACCGACTAATTTCAGAACTTGAAACGCTGTTACGAGGGACTAAACACTGGAATCGCTCCGCCCCGCGAGGCCCTTCAACGGCTCAAAGTACTTTGAAGGGGGTTTTTCTAACTCGCCTTGAAGGGCCGTCACAACATTCATCATCTTGAGTGGCCGATTTCGATTAGGTCTGGTCATGTACGGAGCAGCTCATGTGGTTGTCTCGGATCCCCTGGGGTCACCTGATCAAAATACAGTGAAACTTCGTTATGACGCCCTTGAAGAGCTGAATGACGTTATATCAACACGGGAGCGTTATATCGCTGTACCAAACTCGTTCACCGCCCTCATTCAATGACCTACGCTCACTTGATCTATTTATGCAAATCAGCTAAGACCTTCAGGAGGAACGTCCACCATGAAAACGTCATTGCAAGGCTTAGAAAGTTACCGTATGTTTGCAATGAACAGTCGATGCTGGTTGAATGTTTTTCTTAAGATGACGTCGCGCAATTTATGTTCAAATACAGACGGAAATTGAATTACCCACTAAACCAATAAAGTCATGATATGATCCAGTCACCAGTATGATCCAGGCAGTAACATTGCCGGAGAAAGCTTACAATCGTTCAAAAGTAAGGATGGGTATCGGTTTGAAAAATATCGATGTTGTTTTTATTGCAAACATCAAAAAATACCTTATCTACTGTGGTCCACCTAAGTACAAGTGCCTACGCTGTTTTGGTATTTTTTTTCTCATTTTTCAAAATTTGGATTGAGCGACAACTTAACAAACAATTTACTTTATTCCCAATATTTATTGTTGGCCTCATGCAAAATAGCAGTTTTACAGCCATATCGTCGGAAAGGCGGTTTCTAAGAGGTTTCATAATTAAACCCACTTGAGAAGAAAACCTCTCCGCGTGAACAGAGGAGGCGACTGCAGGTACACATTTAAAAACTCCATCATAAGGTTAGGATATGTATACATCATTAAAATCCCAGTTACCAAGACGTTTTTTGGAATTTTTTCGAGTGGGGAGTTCAAAAATTTGATAAAGCTCATTAGGGGTTGACGAGTGCGAAATTCGTTTCTTCATCTACCACTTTTCGGTATCGGCAAACGATAAACGTTAACCTAAACGGATACACTATGTGGTGGTGGTTTTGGTTTCATTCCTACTATCTTACCTCAAGTCAACCATGACTGACATAAAAACATGCAACCTAAACATTGCAGCTGCTAGAACAATAAAAGGCAAAAGGGCCACGCAGAGGACAGAAATAATGTATGTAGTAGGTAAGTAGAGTACCTAGCAAGGCCTAGATATAATCATATTACATACTGAAACGTAATATTGGTTTGTAATTATGGGTATTTTGGGAGAGAGGAATAAACATCAATGCGTGATAAACATCGATGTCAAAAATATTGATGTAAACATTAGGAAAACATAGAATTTTTTAAACCATCTAGTTTTTGATACCCAACCCTCTTGAAGAGCTACTACCCCTCAAACCGTAGAAAATTGGAGGAAAACCATTGCTTTTGGAGGAAAACTTGTGGCTGAAACCGTCCCCCAAGCAAATTTCTCAATGTAACAGATCAAGGACAAAGACAGTTTTTTAAAATGATTATCCAACTCTTATTTCTAGAAAAAATATATCATAATATGATAGGTAGATTTCTATCTCATTCATATTATAAATTTTTTGGTAGGTACTTCCTGTTATTATTGTTGGGCTAACTGGTAAAAATCCGTTTACAGTGGACTGGGGCGACTACATCGGTTGGTCAGTGTCAACAACTTAAGAAGAGAACACTGAGCTACTTAGTTACCGACTCCTTTTTCATTGGAGTGGACCATCTGGTCACCTTTTCCAACGCACACAATATTAAATATTGTGTTCGTTGGAAAAGGTGAACAAATTTTGGGCTCATTTGTCCAATTATTTCGAACTGTGGATACAAGGATATGGTATACGAATTGATCACGACAGAAAATAATAAACCGTTGTGGGAAATATTAGCAGCGTTTTAACATCTCAAACCTTACCAGTTGTGTTGATCTGTTTTTGGCAAATTTACTAAAGAGATTTTTTGTCTTTTTCTTCAAGAACTTGTGAAGATCTCGGACAAATTACGGAGAAGTGGGCTCTACTAAGTTTTCCCCGAGCCGTTCCGTCTCGTACTTCTCCATGGGTTCCCTTGGCTCCTTATGCTGCTTCTAGAGACGCCAAGGCGAGGCGGGAATGTCCTGATTATGGATAGGGATCCTCGGGCAAACCCGTTATCTGGCTCTGAGCCCGATTCCTCTTGTTGGCAAGAGCTTAAGCTAATAGTCTCCTCATGGATGCATCAAACTCTCGAATGGATGCCGCAGTAGTTTTACTGCGATTGCACAATGTAGCGATCTAATGGGACGATTAACTGGGTGTCGTCAGTGGCGTTGCTTAGTGAAATTCCTGGTGGGGGGGGGGGGTCTCAATTTTCCCAACTGCTCAACTATTTAAAAAATCGACTAATTATTATACTACACTGCACTAACACTCAATTCAGTATTTACTAACTTGTATTAACAAAACATAGCTAGTTTTACATGTATAAAAAATTATTCAATTCAAAAAACGTCTAAAAGTTATACCAATTCATGGTGAAATTGTCAACATAATTCAACTGAAGAGCTACACCGCTTGTACTTTCAAACTCGCTCTTGCAGACGAATCATCAACACAGGACAGGACCAGGGTAGCCAACATACGTCCAATGAGGAACAATATTTCTACCTCTAATTGATTTCTCAAGATAAGATGTGTTTCGCATAAGGCGGTTAATCAAAGTTAAATGTAGGTTTAAGAAACATTAAGAAGAAAATTCCCAACTTTTCTCTTTCCCAGATTCTTGAAGCTTCTCCCCCCTCCCCCTACCATTCTCAAGGAGACGACCCTGGTCGTCGTTCTACTGCCCTTGAAGGTAATTTCTAACCGAGTAGTGTCGAACTTGTGCTGTTATTACTGAAGCATGCTTGTGTATTTCTTCATCTGGGTAATAAAACCTTGTTCACTTTCGATAAAACTTGAGTCGAAAAATTTAATTTGGTAAGGAATAATATATTTGGTACCTATTCCTGACTTAGCGTCAAGTACTTTTCACAACCTTCTGTGTAAGAAATAGTGAAAAAGGTTTTGTTCAAAGTGCACAAGGTTGTAATTAGATACGGAAATACTAACCGAATACAAACGCATGCAGCAGTGATAACAGGTCAAGTTCAACACTATTAGGTGCAATACGATGGTTGAAACTTCCTCCACCGCTGACCTTGTGGTTGTTATTATACGTACAACAAAAAGTTTTTAAAAGATGGGAAAATACTACACATACCAGTCAGTACCCATCAATCGTTTTTGAAAGGCAATAATAAAACTGTTTTAATAAAAAGATTTTAATTGACTGTGTTCACAATCGTCTTGTTTCTGATAAGTGAAGTCTTCATCAAGTGACTATAATATTGTGCTTCTTTATTAAGTTAGTAGTGATAATATAGTTATGATAAATACGTTGGTAGTGATACGTGTATACATGTTGAATCAAAAGTTGAGTAAGTATTAGAGTTCCATATCGAATTCGAATGGCGTAAAACCCTTTGAGGACAAACCCGTCACTTTGTAAGTGGCGCCGGCGTCTGGAGCTCCCGATGTGTGTTCGAAGCCTGGGAATCCTGTTATATCCGCTGAGGTGACGTAAAGTTCGTCCCAGTTCGCTCCACCGAACGTCACTGAGGTGATTTGCTTGCATTTGGGGAACATGATCTTCTGCAGGACTTTACCCGAGTCGGGGTCGACCTGAATCACCTGCAATCAACGTGGATCCGTCAGAGGAGTCCTCTACACTGAAGCTATAATTAGTTGGAATCTTATTAGATTCCTCTCATGACTTGAAATTGAGTGGGTTAAAGGTCTCGAGCCAACATTACTTTACTGGTGACCTACGTCCAAGTGTCTGCGGTATCCGCCAGAAACTGTGTAGTGCAATTTATGTTTAAATACGCTTGATTTCCACGTGTGCTTACCACACCAACAAGACTTCGAGAAATAAATGCCCTCACAGTACGCGTGAGAACCTTTTCAATCACCACCTGAAGATGCGATGTCGACATTCTATATGATATAAATAATTTTACATGCAACTCACAAGCGATCCAAACACGCAGGCAACCCAAAGTTTACCATCAGCATCCACAGTCATTCCGTCTGGAGCTCCAGAAATGTCAGCTTTCTTGAAGTCGATAATTGTTTTGTCAAACTCTGCAAAAATATACAAATATCACCAACTGACTCAAGCAAGAACAGCAGAGGTTTAAAGAGTTTTTATTTTATTTTTACCAATTCAAAAACCAATAACAAAATCCACAGTCATGGCTATAAAGAGCGAATTTTCGAAGAAATAACTGGTTCTATGTAAACAGTTACTGTCTCCATTTTACTGGTATTATAACATATTTTTTCTCCTTTTTCCCCGAGTAACACCTCAGTTTACAGATTTTTCTACGCAATGGTGAAGTCAGAATGGCGATATCTCATTCCGTTATCAGATTAGAGCAGATGAACCATGAAGAACATCTCAAGTAACCATAACGTTTCTTCATCTTCAAAGAGCTCCAGTTTGAGAACGGAATACGATATCGCATTTCTGATTTCACCATCGTGTACAGCGTTGAAAAATCTATAAGCTGAAGGGGGTTTTGGGGAGTTTTAGGGGGGGAGGGAATTACTCATAAATTCCCAAAGTATGACAGTCAGACAAGTGATGCCTCATTTTAAAGGTTATTTTAAGCTGAACACGATGTTGAAATCAGAATTGCGATATCTCATTCCGTTCTCAAACTAGAGCACTTTGAAGATGAAAAAACATGGTTGTTACTGCAGATGTTCTTCACGGATCTTTCATGCATGACTGAGGATTTTTTTTTTCTTTGTCTTGGCAGTGAATTCAGGATGGTCTGCAACGGATTTTGGTATACAAATTTTCCGAAAGTCGAGTTTTAAAAATCGTGGACCAAGAACAATAGCTTCCTTTTCTTCAAACATCCGCTAAAAGGGAATTCTTCGTTCCCCATTATGTTGTCATTCATATCTTAACATTTGTATGCAACATGTCTAAGAAACCACATAATTTTGTCCCCTTCAAGTACTTGTTATTATGTTTTCTTTTTAGATTCCAGCAGTATATTCTCTAACATATCCAAGGTGATGACTAATATTCATTGTGGTCACTTATTTCTATGGACATAGCAAAGCATTCCTCGAAATGTCGGTACTTTACAAAAACTCCTCAACACTTACTTCTCGTACCACTCATGACGTCAACGGAGTACTGGTCGATCCTGTACTTGAGCGTGTCTATGTAGTACATTTTCTTGTTATCCAGCGAAAAGCCGAGGCCGTTTGAAATGTAGATGTCTGATTCATACTTGACGAGACCTCCATTCATGGTGAAGCTGTAGAAAGACCCATGTGCTCCTTCCACTGTGTCATCCCAAGTTCCTGTAGCAGAGTCGAGTGTTAACACAATAACAATTATTGTGTTTGATAATTTGTCTGAATATTTGAGTTCTGAATAGCGATGGATATGAATAGCGAGATGAGGGTTGTTAGGGGGTTTCATTAAAAATTCGCTTCGCTACGCTATACTGCCTAATTGAAATTTTCGTCCTATCTCGTGTTGATTAGTCAAATCTCTCAAATCAATGGTGGATCCTGTGATGAATGGCTTGCTGAGTTCCCCTGTAACCCGGGGAGGTTAGGCAATTACTCCCAATCCAGAGGGATAGCCTGGTCTGCTTTCACAGAGTCGGCCATGCTCTCAGCGGTGGAAAAAACACGGTAAGGAAACAACTCAGCAAACCATTACACTCCCACCTTCAAACAACACCTGGTATATACCTGGCTGTTGTTGATATAAAAAAAGGGGGGGGGGCTGAAAGTAGTATGGAGTTCCAATCCAGGAATATCAACTGGAAAACTCCAAGGTATGGTTAACCTCCATCGTAATGGTACTACTTACTGCAATTTACTACTTGTGTAGAATTATGCTCCTATAAGTAGGATATTGGCAGGGGATATTGAAAATAGAAAAACCCAATGAATAATAGAGGCATGGAAATGAGAAAATTGAAGAATAGAGATAGAAAGATATTGAATATAAATGCCAATATATATATGCTTATATGTAAATGGGTATAATCCCTAAATAGGAGTCCCTTCTGGGAAAACTCCTGAAAGAGCACGTTGAAGCTCTAAAAAAAATAGTGGAGGAGGTACCTAGCCAAAGCCAGCTCATACCTACCAACCACGGACCTCTGGGTTATGGGCCCAGCACGCTTCCACTGCGCTCCATGGAAGCTGTACGGAGCCTTGAACACCATCATACACATCTAGTTATAGCTTCAAAAACCAGAATCCTGAAAGCCCAATATACTTCTCATTTTCCTCAAATCCTACTAAACTTACCGAACCATAATCTGCCTTTAGCGTCGCATTTGGCGTCGTTTATCTTGTTCTTCGGCCGCTCGTTCAGTCTCAACAAAGTGGTTTTCTTCAAGAGCTGGTTGGTTTTCGTATCCCAGAGTATGTGAAGTAGATCGAGTGTAGAGCCGACCACGAATTCCCCTTTTTTGCCTTTTACGGGAATAATGAACGAAGCGTGAGCACCTGGAAACGAAATGATCATTTCTTCCGTTGCTTTCACAAGTTGCAAAAATGTGATCATTCTTAGTTCAGCGTAATCTACCTTACGAATGCTCGCTAGACTATGGGTATTGGGTATTCATTGGAACAAAATGAATAATTTTCGATCTCATTTAACCCTTCAGAGAATGAAGTGGCGGCTCCTGCCCTGTACTCAGAGGGTGCACATCATTGGCGGTTCTAGGGGATCAGCTGAAGTGAGGCTCAAGTCAGGGACATGATAGGCAAGAAAAATGTGGAGGGGAGGGTGTCGGGTCAGGAGCACATTCACTCTGTCATTGTCTAGATAGAACGAATATGAAAGAAGAAAGAGGAAGAGGGAGATTGAATAGAAAAGAATATAAAGAGGAAGAGTAGAATGAAAATTCAGGAGAAATGAAGGAGGAAAGAGGATTATTGAAACGTGATGAAGAGATTATTGGTGGGTAAAATGTTCATGAAGTGATTTGGAAATTGCTCCGAGAGTGGGGAGAGACCTGACAGCGAGAGGCAGACGGTTTGGCTCTTGTTCCTGCCACACGTAAGGAGTTACTTACTAAATGCTTTAGTTTTTGCAAATGTTTGCACTAGAGTGTACAGTCGAGAGGACAAACCAACAGAAAAAATTCCATGAAGATAAGAAGGGACATTGTTCGCTTTATGGGCGACCTGAAAGACGAATCTGAAGAAACGGATGGACGAGTAATCAAAAAGGCCGCAGCCTAGTACAGAATTAATGTGGGAGGAGACATGCCCCCGAGGTTTAAGCTTGTTGACATATCTGATGCATCCATTGAATGCAACCTCAAGTTTCCTCCTCGATTCAGCATCACAAGAATCTACATAAAGGATATCACCATAGGTAAACAAGGGAATTATTAGAGTCTTCACCAGCAGCAAACGGAGATCCTGAGAGGTGCTATATGCTAAAGATGTAGTCAAGAAGATGAAGGTTAAGGAGTTGAAAGATGAGCTTATAAAACGAGGATACAAGACTAGTGGTCGGAAAGTTGAACTTATACAAAGATTAACGGCTGTGTGATTTCTTGATGATGCTAAAGCTGAACCTACTACATGCTGTTTTTGGAAACACGTATGAGGCCGCTATTTTTGCACACTTTGTGTGTGCATTTTAATTACATTCATAAAGTGTTGAAGCTACCGTCCAATCGATTGCCTAATTATCTGGCCAAAAAATGTATTGAAGTAAATGTATATTGGGCCAATGAATGGGACAACATAGAGGCTAAGTATTCCATCATGTTAGGTAGAACGAGGATTTGAAAGAGTGGAAGCGGTTGATTGATGCTGGTATTGAGACGATTTCTACACTATGCATTCTGAGTTTGTGCAAAAAGCCCTTAGTTCCCAGAACTAACCCTCAATAATATTATGTGGCCCTGAGATCGGAATTTGGTGTCATACCCTCGGATCAAGTGAAGAATTTTCGATCTCGTAGATGGTTGTTTAAGGTGAGATGTGACCTTCTGGCATTAAAATTTCGACCTTACGACGCTGGAAACCAAAATTGTGACACATGCAGTAGTGGGGAACTAGAAAATGCGTTTCATTTTACAGGAAAGTGTAGGGCTTTAGGTGAAGTGAGAAGAAGGTATTTGGGCAGGTCCGAGTTTGGTTGGAAGGACTATCTGGAGTTGATTAAAGGTGTAAATGTCAGTCTGGTGAAATATTGTACAGTTGCTTGGGATTTGAGATTCAAAACCATAGTTGAATACGGTTTCAATGTTTAGATTATAAAATTACCTATATATTAAAGCTGTGCCATAAAGATGTAGAGTTCATGGAGAGTTCAATCATTGTTATCGTTTACCGTTACATATATCAAGGTTTATAGATGGTTTCTTCTCTTGTTTGTGATTGTTGAATTTTATACCTTGTTTGCCCCGCACTTGTTTTGTTTGTTAATTTTTTCATCGAAAAGTGATGGATGCGAACTCATCAGACGGTCGCTTTGACTATGATTATTACTTGCATTGTTAATTAATGTTGAAGGTATCTATTGCTATGATTATAAATAAAGCATGTTTTCATTCATTCATTCATTCTAAAGCTGGACCTGAAGATATGACTGTTGATGATGGGAGTGATAATGACATTTATGATGATCAAGAGGTTGATTCTGTGAATTGTAAAGATGAAGATTTACGTGGAGTGAATGAATGACTTCGTTTATTAAATTATTCTGTGCATATTTAGAACCATGGGGCCCTCTCTTCCAATACATACAGAAAGCATAAGACAACAGCATTAATCGTCAGTCAGTATTACAGGAAACAACTTAATATAATATATAATTATGCAGAATGAAGATTACATGAACTTGGGACAAGGCATTTATTTATCATTAAGAAACGTACCTGGCTAACAATTTATCTTTTAGGTTATTTTTGAACGCATTAACAGACTGAACGGTATTAAACAACATCACATTTTCGTCATAGAACTTAGCACCCAATACTGAGAATGATTTTCCGTAGAAATTTGTCTTATGGGAAGGAATTTGGAGCGTGTTACGAGCAGATCTAGTTGGTACACAATGTACTTGTGCCCTCCTCAGAATGCTACGACTCAAATACTCAGGGTTGTCAAACTTCATCAACTTGAACATCATTACACCTAAAGCTAGCTCACGGCGTTCTGCAATTTTTAGCCATTTTAGTTGAACGTAGTATTTCGTCACATGTTCATCGATCGGTAATTTAAAAATGAAACGTATAATAGCATTTTGCGCACGCTGTAACAGTGTAACTTTTTCAGAAGTGAGATCACAGTAGGCAAGACAGGCGTAGTCGAAAAAAGGCATAATTAGAGCTTGAACCAGACTAATTCTGATGCCAATAGGAAAGCTACTGGCGAAGAGCCTAAGCTGGCGTAAGCCGCCGTACACCTTGCTACATAACGAGGTTATTTGTCCGCTCCAATTCATAGTCCTATCAATCAATATTCCAAGACTTTTTACTTGATTTGCATAATCTATAATAGTGCGTCCTAGCCTAATAGAATCCAGATTTGCCAGTTCGTCCAAGACGCTGATTCGCCGACTCGAACCTGTTATAATGGCCTTACATTTAGAGGGATTAACATCCAAGCCATGCATGTGGGACCAGTCATTCAATATTGAAATGTCGTCATTCAGAGCTGCTATTGCTTCCCCAACATCCTCAATTGAAGTTTCCTCAAGTTGATCATCGGCGTATATATGATAATTACAATTCCGTAGAACACTTGGCAAGTTATTGATATACATACTAAAAATCAAAGCAGACAGCACTGACCCCTGAGGCACGCCCTTTACCATTTTCATGGTTTGAGATTGGGCACCCACCATATCAACAACGCATTGACAACGATCATTCAGAAAAGACTCGAACCACGCGACTACCCTCATGTTAAAGTTAAGGGACCTGAAAATCGCAATCAGAACCTCGTGGTTAACGCAATCAAATGCACGGGAGTAGTCAATCTGTCACCTTACCATTGTCCATGCTCCTCCTGAAATCATCCAGTACACAAATGAGCGCGGATTCAGTGCTATAACCTATCCGGTATGTAGACTGTTTCTTATCAATTATTTGCTGGTTTTTATTGTTATCAGTAACCATTTCGTAGATTACAGGATCAAAGACCTTCCCAGCGTGGAGTGTATGATGATGTTGCTGGATCGTTTTGGGAATACTTACATAGTATGCATATTATAATTTTTGGTGTCTTTTGGCAGTCTTATGTTCTGAAACGGATTTTGGTATACACATTTTTCGGTGACGAGCCCTTGAGATCTTCCAAAACTTCGCGAAATGTTCATTTTAGGAAGATAAACTAAGCTAGCTAAACGAACAACTGAAACCCACCAGCTCACATCAAAACAAACAGAATTGCATGGATATTATCAATTGATGGATACTATAAATTCTCCGGCCTCCGTATAACGGAAAAAAAGTACGGTGACCAAAACAGTCAGAGACACACTCACACGGTTTCAGCCATGGATTCTTGATTCAAACCGACTATCAAAGGTAGGTAGCATGGAAGAAGGAATTCTTCCATGGGTAGGTAGGTAGCTGTAGGTAATTTTCAATTGAATGTTTTACTTTTGATTAATATTTTGTTATTCGTAATAAATTTGTTCATCATTCAACTTCTACGTACATTCTTCATTTCTTGTGGGGAAGCGCCGCTTCCTGCGCTGCCCCTGACGCTACGCCTGAGTTGGACAGAGAGAACTCGTCATAATAATATTATGACACAATATATCTGGGGGATAAATTATATAGGGAGAAATTTAAGGAGTCATAATCCGTCAAGAAACGGTATAAGGGCATTTTTAAATTTTGTTTCAAACTTGCAGTGGTAACACCAAACATCCTTGGGCCGTGATTGTGACGTTCATGTTGCAAAAGATAGCGTACCTAAATTAGCAAACACTTTTCACTTAGAACACTGATACTGACTGCAATTAACTTTTCATGAGATCAACACGCCCGAGAAAAACATTTGAGACACCAGAGAGAAAACAGAAAACAAAGGAAACAAACACTAGAGATAACAGAGAGAAAACAGAAAACAAAAGACGACACCACCAAAATATTAAATTTTATTCTGGCTGATTTGAGATAACAATGAGAAAGAATGCATTGCAGCGCCCCTGGCGGCACCGCAATGAGTTATTGTTGCTCCTTGCATGCAAGTTCTCCTTTGCTTCTTGCAAGAAGGTTTGCGCTCTCTTGCACGTTCTCTTGCATGTTTTGCGCTCTCTTGCACGTTCTTTTGCATGTTTTGCGCTCTCTAGACGCTCGCCGGTTCATATGCAGCAGCAGAATGTCCAGATTGCGCATTGCGTATTGCTCTGTGATTGGTCCGCGTCGAAAGTAGGGGGGGAGGGGCTGACCGCAAAACGACTTTTGGGGTGGACTGTTCTGGACTGTCTTGACTGTCGTTTTTTCCCGCCTCGATTTTCTCGCCCTCTCGTCGTTCTTCATGGGTTTTCCCGCAGTTAAGGTTTAAGGTTTTATTTCGTCCTTACCATGAATATAGATTGGAGAAAAAATAACAGCTCAATCGGATAATATTTGATCCTGCCACAAGATTATTCTAGGTTTTACTAAACACAGAAAAAATCTTAAAAATCCAAGTTTTTTGTGGTTTTTCGCATGAGGAAAATTAAAACACGTTCAAAAACTCTGCAAATTCTTGACACAACGGTTCATTATCTTCTTTGTACAGATCACCCTTCTGTCTAGATCACTAGGTCTAAATGTCTAGATCCTAAATGTTAGATTAATTATTATTATCAATTATCACTAATTATTAACAATTTTATCAAGTACCTAGTGAAAATGATTATAATTTATTGTTAGGTATTAATAATTCGTATTTATTATTAATAATAATTGTTATTAATTATGATTAATTAATTCGATATAATTCTGGGGTTTTTAATACTACGTCGGTAATAATGTTTCTATAAAAGAAGTACCTACCAACAAACATTCGAAATTACCTTCATTTCCGTAGCACGAAACGCACCTCAGAACAACAAACTCGACATCACTTAAGCCATATGATGTTCCAAAGAGCTTGTTAGTATGAAAATGGACCTGTATTTCAACAGTTTGATACACGATCGTGTTGTGAGGCACAATCTTTGAGCCCTCATTGCGAACGAACGGCTGGTCGTACAAAGCTGCGGATGGTCTTAAAAAATTCTACGGAACAAACTCTATCTAAATATGAAATAAAAAACATACCGTTCTATATGAATTTTTCGAGATATGAGATTTTCAAATTTTCAAAATTCGTTTTGAACCCCTTCCCCTTGACCTAGGGTAATGAAAAGTTTCGAGGACCATTGTGGGGTTGGTCGAAACCCATTAAAAAAATTTCGTAATTTTAACTCAACGCTAACTGGGCAAAGTGGCGCGGACGGCGTACGGCGGACGGACGGATTTTTGGTTTATTATCTTCGATAATGAACCATTGGAATCGCCCAAAGAAAAAATTTTTTTAACCCCCCCTCAAAATTTGTTGGTTTACGTTTCAAGATACGTAGATTCAGAAAATCGAATAAAAAAAAATCCGTCCGTCCGCCGTACGCCGTACGCCGTCCGCCGTCCGCCGTCCGCGCCACTTTGCCCAGTTAGCGTTGAGTTAAAATTACGAAATTTTTTTTATGGCTTTCGACCAACCCCACAATGGTCCTCGAAACTTTTCAGAACCCTAGGTCAAGGGGAAGGGGTTCAAAACAAATTTTGAAAATTTGAAAATCTCATATCTCGAAAAATTCATATAGAACGGTATGTTTTTTATTTCATATTTAGATAGAGTTTGTTCCGTAGAATTTTTTAAGACCATCCGCAGCTTTGTAGGACCAGCCGTTCGTTCACAATGACGGCTCAAAGATTGTGCCTCACAACACGATCGTGACTCAAACTGTTGAAATACAGGTCCATTTTCATACTAACAAGCTCTTTTGAACATCATATGGCTTAAGTGATGTCGAGTTTGTTGTTCTGAGGTGCGTTTCGTGCTACGGAAATGAAGGTAATTTCGAATGTTTGTTGGTAGGTACTTCTTTTATAGAAAAATTATTAAAAACCCCAGAATTATATCGTATTAATTGATCATAATTAATAATAATTATTATTAATAATAAATACGAATTATTAATACCTAACAATAAATTATAATAATTTTCACTAGGTACTTGATAAAATTGTTAATAATTAGTGATAATTGATAATAATAATTAATCTAACATTTAGGATATAGACATTCAGACCTAGTGATCTAGACAGAAGGGTGATCTGTACAAAGAAGATAATGAACCGTTGTGTCAAGAATTTGCAGAGTTTTTTTTATTCGATTTTCTGAATCTACGTATCTTGAAACGTAAACCAACAAATTTTGAGGGGGGGTTAAAAAAATTTTTTCTTTGGGCGATTCCAATGGTTCATTATCGAAGATAATAAACCAAAAGTACCTACTCATTTGTTGTTATTTTCAAGAGAGACATTGCAAGACAGTATGAAGTTATGATTTGGACCATCTAACGGGCACTCATCAGGACATCAGGCCTAACATGAAAATTTCATAACACAAACGTCATAACCGACCCAAAGCTAGGGCATAATTTCGTTCACAATAATTGTGAACGATAATTATTATCTTACGAGTAGGTAGACATGAAAAAATTTGAAAAACAACGTCGTGTCCGAAATATCACCACACCCAGGTCTGGGTCACATCGACGTGGCCTACAGGTAGTCAAAATAAAGGACATACAACGTCAGGCACCCAACAACCACAATACGAATGGACATTCGAGATATTCTCAACGACTAAAAGCATTCGCCACGTGAAAAGCAGCAGCTGTAACAATTGTAGTTTTTATAGAAAATAGATATTGTTTGTGACTTTTATTATTTTTGGTTTGTGGGCTGGGGGTCCCTTACAGAAATGAATCACTTGGAATCATTGGAAAAATGCATTGATTCAATCACTGGTGATACAAGTGAATATTTGGTGGACCACTGCAGTGATTCATTGGTGAATCACTCGCAATAATCACTTGGAATCATTAGGGAGATGTAGTGATTGGATCATTAGTGAATCACTGGTGGACCACTTCGTTAATCACTGCCTCTCCAGTGATTAAATCATTGAGAACAAGGGATATTATGCATATTATGTGCGCACATGCTTCTGTGCTCCTATCAGTAGCCGCCAATGTCGTTCATCATATACCGGGCGTAATTCTTTCTTCCAAACTACATAAGTGTTCAACCCAAAACAACATGTGTAAACATTGTCGAGTGCAGTTTTAGGTACTTGCCAACATTCTGGTAGACGGTCTTGTTGGTCTTGGGCCACCAGCAGGCGATGTTGCCCGTTTTCAGATCGACAAGGTACAAAGCTTGTTCCGTTGGCTCCCAATGAGGTCCTTCTCCGATCCCGAAACGCTGAATCGCGTCCAACCGCTCGATCAGTGGTGCCATCTATTTCATATATTATTAGGTATTATCGGTAATTATATTGTAATGATTTGTATGAGTATCATAGGAAAGACTTATATAGGGATAGTTCGTGGAAGGAACCAAGTAGCTACTTTCTCATGAGACATGAAAGACTCAAGACCACAAAGGACTGATCTCGAGAAATAGCTTTAATGTGACTCAATTCAACAACAACAAAAATCACCCAAATTCCTCGGCAGATGAATATGGGTCGTTTGTATGGAGTTCAAAGAAATGAAGTAGGTACAGCGAAGAACCTATTTATTGTAATAAAATATCCGTACAAAAAGTTAATTGAGGATCACATTATTAAAGTAAAAAATAAGGAATGTAGGAATTAGTTTTCTTGAGGTTCGGTCTGATGAATAAAAAATCGTTTTTGGTTTATTATCTTCGATAATGAACCATTGGAATCGCCCAAAGAAAAAAATTTTTTAACCCCCCCTCAAAATTTGTTGGTTTACGTTTCAAGATACGTAGATTCAGAAAATCGAATAAAAAAAAATCCGTCCGTCCGCCGTACGCCGTCCGCCGTACGCCGTCCGCCGTACGCCGTCCGCGCCACTTTGGCCAGTTAGCGTTGAGTTAAAATTACGAAATTTTTTTTATGGGTTTCGACTAACCCCACAATGGTCCTCGAAACTTTTCATAACCCTAGGTCAAGGGGAAGGGGTTCTAAACGAATGTTGAAAATTTGAAAATCTCATATCTCGAAAAAGTCATATAGAACGGTATGTTTTTTATTTCATACTTAGATAGAGTTTGTTCCGTCGAATTTTTTAAGACCATCCGCAGCTTTGTACGACCAGCCGTTCGTTCACAATGACGGCTCAAAGGTTGAGCCTGTCGACGCGATCTTGAATCAAACGGTTGAAATACAGGTCGATTAAATGCAGGTCGACTCGATTTTCATACTAACTAGCTGTTTAGAACATCATATGGTTTTAGTGATGTCGAGTTTGTTGTTCTGAGGTACGTTTCGTGCTACGGAAATGAAGGTAATTTCGAATGTTTGTTGGTAGGTAGGTACTTCTTTTATAGAAAAATTAAAAAGTATTAAAAACCCTAGAATTATATCGTATTAATTAAATACAAATTATTAATATTTAACAATAAATTATAATAATTTTTACTAGGTATCTACTTGATAAACTTATTAATAATTAGTGATAATTCATAATAATAATTAATTAATAATTTGCAAATTCTTGACACAACGGTTCATTATCTTCTTTGTACAGATCACCCTTCTGTCTAGATCACTAGGTCTAAATGTCTAGATCCTAAATGTTAGATTAATTATTATTATCAACTATTTCTCATTGCAAACCTGTTCATTGTGTACCCAAGATCCTTCCCTAAAAGACCTGGCAGCGGGAAATATTATTCAACATGGTTTGAAAAGGGAAAAACAAGTTTTGTAAAAAATCCCAATGCTCTAGGTAGTAGTCGATACCAGTGACCAACATTTTCTTCAGTAGTCGACATGGTTTTGCACTAGTAGTCGACCTACATGTGTTAGAAGTCGACAGTATCACTTGAGTCAGTAGTCGACAGGTTTCGTCAACCATTCGAAATGGTTTTCGAATTTTACGACATCTAGGTAAATAAAATACATTCAACTGTGAATCGGAACTTGAAAATAGATTAATAAGATGTAATAAAGTAGTTATCAGACTTTTTATTTGCAAACAGCTCATTATCAGTCTCAAATTGCAATAAGTACTTAAGTAAAAAGGTATGAAAACTATAGTCGAAAACTCATTGTCAGAAAATTGACATTACAGTTGGGCTTAGGTACCTATTTACATATTTTTTTGACATTTTCATGTCTTTGCTTTGGCACATGAACTGAAACGGGAAAAATTTGTTCCCTTGATTCACCCTTTCCCTCAGATCACGTCAGAACACAAGCGACCGGCGGGCCATTACGTCAGAGCCTATGACGCACGAGCGTATGACGTAAGACGGATGGCAGGAGGCTAACTAGTACGTCAGAGCCTATGACACACGAGCGTATGACGTAAGACAGCTGGCAGGAGGCCAACAAGTACGTCAGAGCCTATGACGCACGAGCGTATGACGTAAGACGGCTGGCAGGAGGCCAACAAGTACGTCAGAGCCTATGACGCACGATCGTATGACGTAAGACGGCTGGCAGGAGGCCAACAAGTACGTCAGAGCCTATGACGCACGAGCGTATGACGTAAGACGGCTGGCAGGAGGCCACTAGTGCGTCAGAGCCTATGACGCACGAGCGTATGACGTAAGACGGCTGGCAGGAGGCTAACTAGTGTGTCAGAGCCTATGACGCACGAGCGTATGATGTAAGACGGCTGGCAGGTGGCCAACAAGTACGTCAGAGCCTATGACGCACGAGCGTATGACGTAAGACGGCTGGCAGGAGGCCAACAAGTACGTCAGAGCCAATGACGCACGAGCGTATGACGTAAGACGGCTGGCAGGAGGCCAACAAGTACATCAGAGCCTATGACGCACGAGCGTATGACATAATACGGCTGGCAGGAGGCCAACTAGTGCGTCATACGACGAGACCTTTTATGTCTCTGCGCCCCCTCCCACACCCACACCGCGTACCTCGTACTTCATTTTGGTTTATTATCTTCGATAATGAACCATTGGAATCGCCCAAAGAAAAAAAAATTTTAACCCCCCCCTTAAAATTTGTTGGTTTACGTTTCAAGATACGTAGATTCAGAAAATCGAATAAAAAAAAATCCGTCCGTCCGCCGTACGCCAAACGCCGTCCGCGGCACTTTGCCCAGTTAGCGTTGAGTTAAAATTCATTCATTCACATGGTATGACTATGGTATGGTATATTATTGAATGTATGATTTAGTATAGTACAGTACGGTATGATACGAAAGAAATGGTATGAGTACGGTGAGAATATGGTATGGTGCCGATTTGCAACACAGTCTGGTATAGACAGAAGGGTGATCTGCACAAGGAAGATAATAAACCGTTGTGTCAAGAATTTGCAGAGTTTTATTCACCAGACCGAACCTCAAGAAAACTAATTCCTACATTCGTTATAAACAACGGTCAAGATACTCCTAACCTCCTGTAAAAAATAAGTGTAACATGTCGTCGGCCTATAATCGATACCTCAAAAGTGACAAAAATGACGTTTTTGAGGTACTGGAACCGTCGGATTCAGAAAAAATGACCTTTTTGATATAATAAGACCTTGTAAATGTAGAAAACTCGGGCCTCGCCAAGGGCCCTCGCTCTTCCTATTCCTCTTCCTTACGGCTAAATTTCTATAAGCATGGAACATGTTCTAGCCACTTAGCTAATCCGTCCTAAGGAGGCTACGTACCAAATTACAGCTTCATAGTGTGCATTGCATCAAAATTAGCTGTAGGGGCTACTCAGCTGATCCAAGGCCTATTATGCTTGGATTGGAAGTCCTAAGAAGTCTCTACCACCACGGGAATTGCGCCAAATTTGTGACGGCTCAAGTGACGTGAGGTCGTTAAAGGTAACGAACCCATTCTAAACTACATTCATAGTTTAAATGAATTTAAAATCAATTAAACTGAAGTTAAGTATCTACACTAAATTCAGATAGTTAAGTACATCGGTACATGGATATGTCTAATTTTCTCCAACTAAAATAATATCACTGGAGTGATTATGTGTTTTGTTTCTCAAGTAAAACAAAATAACGATAACATCTGAACTAGGGCCTATTCTACTTCAAGTTCAAGTCCAGGTAGCTACATTCCAAATTACAGGTGTACCTATATAATATAATAGAGTGAATAGCATGGAAATTAGCTCAGCCAATCCTGGGCCTATTCTGCTTTAATTGAAAATTTAAATTGAAATTGAAAAAATTTTTATTGTACATAGGACTAGTCCCTCATAGTGTACATCAAATGACTTAAGACTGGCTTTAAGTGTAAGTCCTGAGAACGCTACATAATGTTCATAGTGTTACGCAGTTCGATATAAATGTACATTTGTCTGAAAAACATGTTCCATGATTCCTTGGTTTGATCTTTGACCTAAACTGTACTAATCCTGAGATCTGGGGGTGTCCTCCAGCAGTAATAATAAAATACCAAATCGAGGGTCTCATGGCAACTTCCCACATCGTCATCTGGGCGACTTTTCAGCAGAGCCAAAAAAAACCATCTGCCAATGACTATGTTTACTGAGTAATTCAGTAAAATAAATCGAGAGATTTAGTGTTAACTAACTTAGGTACCTAACTTATACTTAGTTAGATCGATCCGCCGGCGGAAGACGCTTCGAATGGTATGCATAACTCATTTTGGCCAAAACTGACGATGTGGGGTGCTGCCGTGATACCCTCGAAATGCGATTAACATTTGCGGTATTTTTATCCCCCGACTCGAATCATCTATCACACTACTATAATAGTGATTTGCATATTATAGTAATTATTTGCATAGTAGTTTCTCCCTTACTACGAAAAAAAGACATATACATGATAATATCATATCATATAGATCTTGGATATTGGGGAATTCTTGGATATTGGGGGATTCATTTTGAAGCAGTAAAAATAATAATTATTATTCTTTCAGGATTCATTTAGAAGCATTACTGGGAAAATCATGGATATTATGATATGATTATAATATGATATTATTATTGATGTTGAGGGATGTCGAGGGTCGGTCAAATGAAAATTGAGTTATGTGCCAACGTTTCGAAGAATATATTTCTTCATCAGAATATATTCTTCGAAACGTTGGCACATAACTCAATTTTCATTTGACCGACCCTCGACATCCCTCAACATCATTCTTACTGACGGTCAACCTAAACCACACACACTCAGATATTATTATTAAAATATGATATGATATCCACGATTTTCCTAGTAATGCTTCAAAATTAATCCTGAAGAAATAATTATTATCTAGGAACGCGGTAGCGTTCCGCCCCGCCAAGCAAAGAAGTTGAGAAAACGAACGGTGCCGAGTGTATATTTACCGGACGTCACGAAACGCGTTTTCGAGGCATCCATATCTCGGCTCCTATTTGACCGATCAACTTGAAAATTAGTGTGGGTCTTCTTTGAATGTATATTAGAAAGCCCTGAAAGTTTCAAATCGATAGGTCTAAAGGGAGCCGAGCTACATAACTTCAAAAACCCGGTTTTTTGGCCTTAGATTGTTCTTCTCCTTCTTCTCCTCCTTGTTCAGACAGGCAAGGCTGGAGCCTCTCCACGTTGACCGATTGACTTGAAATTTTGCACAGAGCTTCATTTAACCTTGAGACAAAGCCTTATATAAGATTTGACCCATTATCACAACCCAAAAAAGTTTTAGAAACAAAAGAACAGAAACCTTAGGAAAATTCTGTCCACTTTGACGAGTCTACAGCCTGGGTAAAAGGACCAATCGACTTGAATTTTTTTACATACCTTCTTTATAGCATGGCTCAGTGCCATTTGAACGAAATAAGCAATTATCTCAACCCAAAAAAAAAAATTAGGGACAAATAAACTGAAATTTAGGGTAATTTAGGCTAATTATGGCCATATCTCGGCTCCTAGTAGACCAATCAACTTGAAATTTGGTATGGATCTTTTTGGTGTGGATAATAGAAAGCCCTGAAAGTTTCAAGTCGCTAGGTCTAAAGGGAGCCGAGTTATATAACTTCAAAAACCAATTACCATGTTTTTCTACTTTTTTCAGTCGGTCAAGGCTACAGCCTCTCCACCTTCGCCGATTGACTTGAAATTTTGCACGGAGCTTCGTTTCAAGTGTAGCAAGTGCCTTTTGAAAGATTCAAGTCGATATCTTTAAAGGGAGCCGAGTTATATAACTTCAAAAACCCATTTCCACAAGGCATTTCCACCTTCACGGATTGACTTGAAATTTTGCACAGAGCTTCGTTTCAACATCAGACAGTGCCTTTTGAAAGGTTTAACCCATTGTCTCAACCCAAAAACGTTTAGAAACAAAAAACTGAAATTTAGGCTAATTTTGGCAACTTTGACGAGTCTACAGCCTGGGTAACCGGACCAATCGACTTGAATCGACCTTCTTTATAAAATGACCCACTTCAACAACAAAAAGATGTGATATCCCCCCAAAAAACACTCCGTGTAAAAATCACCCCGCCTCGCAAATATCATTCTTCAGAGACCGGAAAAAGTTATGATACCCACTTTCCCCGCCCGCCCTTTTCCTCATTAAGGAGCTAAGTATAATGAAAAGCTTAACCACTTCACAAGCACCGTACCCCTTTCGAAATCTCCCCTTGGCGCTATTGCGAGACGTTTTTATTACTTCCACAAGCAACTAATACTTGTATAAAACGTTAACCACCATCAAGTATTAGTTGCTTGTGGAAGTAATAAAAACGTCTCGCAATAGCGCCAAGGGGAGATTTCGAAAGGGGTACGGTGCTTGTGAAGTGGTTAAGCTTTTCATTATACTTAGCTCCTTAATGAGGAAAAGGGCGGGCGGGGAAAGTGGATATCATAACTTTTTCCGGTCTCTGAAGAATGATATTTGCGAGGCGGGGTGATTTTTACACGGAGTATTTTTTGGGGGGATTATTTTTACTGCTTCAAAACGAATCCCCCAATATCATTAAAGGAAAGATTGTCCACTGGGCTCATTACCCTACGTACACCCTGCACATCATCTACTAGGATAATTGTATAGTATAATTTTCATACTATGTATAAATACAATTTCCGAACCAGAAGTTGATGACACGTCAAATCACTTTATGTCATAAAGAAAAATATATGAGTATTTGAAAAAAACTTAGTACTTCTAAGAAGTATACTGTTGAATCACGAAAATTGTATAGTGTAATTATCATACTATTAATACAATAAAATTTATTTTACCATTTATTAAAATTTACATTTAATGTATTTAATAATATTATTATTGGTCTACCTGTGAGTGATGGATCTTTGGGCTCTCAGAGAAAGTGTACACAGGTCTTGTTATTCCACAGACAAACTATCTCTGTTGGCCTCACGGACTGCTGTAACTGTAAAGTCGCTGGACTCTCTTTTATAATATCAAGATAAACCCCGCGATAACCTCTTGATGGGTACCTACGGCTCTTTATCTCAATGTCACGGTTTTACGGCATTTGATAACCTCTACACTTTCTCATTGTGACTCGATCTCTCTTGAATTTTTATTATCCTCGCCATTTTCATGTAAAAGATTTGAGGTAAGGAATTTAACGAATCTAAACTCAGCAAGGAGTTTTGAAAGCCTCGTAAAAACAAGGCTTTCTTTTACTACATGCTTATTCATTATGACTGGGAACTTACTCTCACTTACTTCATTCGACTCACCATTACATAACGTACTATTGGGCCATATCAAGGCTCCATGAAACATCATTAGGATTATCATTTGTGTCACTATTATAAATAATTGAGTGTAATCGTTGAAGATAAGTAAATCGCGGTTCTGATTTGTGTAATCAAAAATATAATAAGGATTTAATTGAAACTAATAATTCGGTGTATTAAAAATTGACGAGTTGTCTCCGAGTTGAAAGAGGTCGAAAGAGTTGAAAAGCCCGCGGCCCAGTTAGCGTTGTGCTAAAATTACGAAATTTGGTTTACGGGTTCGGACCAACCCCACAATGATCCTCGAAGCTTTTCATATACCTAGGTCAAGAGGAAGGGATTCAAAACTTGAAAAATTCTAATGAAACGGTATAGTTTTTTGTTCAGATTTACCCAGATAGAGTTTATTTTTTAGAATTTTTTTAAGACCATCCACAGCTTCGTACGACCAGCCGTTCGTTCACAATGAGGGCTCAAAGGTTGAGCCGATATGAACCTATCAACTCGATCGTGAATCAAACGGTTGAAATACAGGCCAATGTTTATAGTAAGGAACAGCTGCTTGGAACTTCACTTGCTTTTTGTAATGTAGATGTTTTGTTCTGATGTACTTTTCGTGCTACTGAAAGAAGGTACCTAATTTCGAATGTTTGTTGGTAGGTACTTCTTTTATAGAAAAGTTATTGCCGACGTAGGTAGGTGAAATTTAAAACCCCAGAATTATATCGGTACATTTTATTTGTAATTAATTTATCATCTCTATAATTTAGTTTCTGTACCACAAAGATTTTGTACTGGAGTTCATTAAAACGACCTCAGAATCACAACGAGGATTTCATTTTGCCCTGATATCCTTGAAAATGCCAATCTGAATCATATCACTACAACGGCAAACACAAACAAAATTGAGGAGGATCCGTTTGTTAATTTTCTGGTAAACAACTTTGCGATTCCTTATCGATTTCATGGAGAAATTCAAGTTTGAATAAAGAAAAACTGTAGTTGTACAAGTAGGTACTCGTATTTTTGTAGGTGCCTACTGTTTTTCTGTATTCAAACTTGAATTTCTCCATGAAATCGCAAAGTTGACCATATCATTAGATAGCTGATTAAATTTGCAAGTTTTCCTGAGATTTGACAGCTTTTTGGGAATGCAGTTAACGTACAAGTAGTTTCAAGAATTTTTTTTTAAATTGTCAATGCTGTCCATAGGAGTTCGTTTTTGATTACGAACGTGCCTCAGGCGTACCTACAGACCTACAGGCCTACAGGTATGTAGGTAATAACGCTGAATCCGAAAATAGGGCCAAAAGTGGAATACATTTGTTTCAAAGTGAAGAAACGAGGGTTTTTATGACAAAAAACGTGGTTTTCTGAGAAGGGATTGAGATAGAAAGATGCGGTTCGCGGCGTTCTACTCCATTTTCAGTCTAGTTTTACCCAATTTTTTTCTTCTACACCAAGTGGCGAACACCCTGTATATGGGACTTACAAAATCACACAAATGTCAAATACTCTGCAAAGACACAACGGTTTATTATCTTCTTCGTGCAGATCACCCTTCTGTCTGGATCACTAAATGGTAGATTGATTATTATTATGAATTATCATGAATTATTAACTATTAATTATATGGAGTAGTGAAAAATTATTATTATTTATGATTAGCAATTATTAATCATTATGACTAATTATTATTGATTAACTCGATATCGGAAAGTCGAACAACACGAAAAAAAGTTGATCAAATCGAATCGAGTCATTCGTGAGGTAACTTCTACTACATAAATTGAAATTGCGGGCGCTAGATGAGAGCGGGTGGGAAAGAGTAGAAAGGGGAAGTCGGTGGGGGAGGATGGCGGTTTGAGGGCGACGGGGGGGAGGATGGCGGTTTGAGGGCGGCGGTTTGAGGACGGCAGTGTAGGAGCGGGCACTTGGTGGTGACGAGTAGAAAGGGGGAGAGAGTATTAATGCATCACAACAATAAATTTCATTGACCGTCATTTATGAGCTGACTCCCATTACATCGACGGTCTCAAGGCAGAAAGGCGTAATTGCCAATTTTGAGAAAATGTTTTTTTTTTTTAATTGAAAAGTGGTCGTAAGCGTTAGTTCTTCCACTAAACACGAGGCTTAGAGTAAAAATAAAATCGATTAATGGAAAAATCGTTTGTTTCAGTTTAGTAAGTGACTTCAATGTTTCACTCAAATGTCAGGTTATCAAGGCGTAAGGGCGAATCAGGTGGAGAGTCCCGGCGGATACGACCGCTGGTTCCTAAATAGATGTTTCCTAGGTAACTGTGTTTAATTTTACATCAAAGCTTTTAGTATTTTATCACAAAGCTGATACATCTTGTTTATATAAATGAAAATAAGCTAAATAAACATGAAAACGTTGCCGTCGTTTACGCCTTTTGGATTTCTACTTTTGTTTTGGGCGTAAACGCCACCACCTATGGGGAGATCAATGCTACTTTTAACTTGGGGTTTTTTATCTTACAACTACTTTTATGGAAAACATTTTTGTCACGATTCTTTAAAATAGAATACAGTAATGTTGAAAAAAACGGAAATACTGTAGATTAATAAATGCTGTAATAGATTAATTAAACACTGTTATACTATTCTTTGCAAGATCATTTTCAATTATCTTCGCGCTCATGTCGTTTACGCCTTTTAAGACAGTGTTAATTCCACTAGACCAATAAAACATTTTGATTCAGTTGACAAAGGCCTGTAACAGTTAGTGAAGATGAGGAAGTTGGAGATATAAAGCAATACCTAGGTTGTAATTCATTTTTGTATGTTTTATGTCATGATAACCTCTTATACGTTTTGATGTTCCATTTTACATTTTTTACTCTATAAAACAATTAATTCTTGCTCGTTATATTACATCTTTGTAATGGTTTGCTATGTTTTCCTTGTTTCTCGTGTTTTTTATTTGACCGCCCTGGGGATCGGTAGGTCTGTGGATAGACAGACCTGGCAATCTCTCTGGGTGGGGCGTAATTGCCTAAACTCCCCGGGTTACAAGAGTTCTCAGCAAACCATTCATTTCATGGTAGCAGAGATTGGTTAGTAGGTATGAGCTGGCTTTGCCTCGGTACCTCCTCCACTATTTTGTTTTAGAGCTTTCAGGAGTTTTCTCAGATGGCACTCCTATTTAGGGATCATACCCATTTGCATATATATGACGGGGTGTGGATGAAGGGTGGGATGGCGGGGGGGGAGTATTGAAGTGAAATTGCGGTAAATATTCTGTTTTGCCTGAAAACAATAATAACAGATGACTAGTGACGTTATTTTTTAATTTTAATAATTAAACCATTATTGTCGTGCGCCCCCCCCCCCCCCCCGGACCCGCCTATGTCGCCTATGCTTTAATCCGGCCCTGATCTGTACAAAGAAGATAATAAACCGTTGGCTAATAAAATCGCGACCCTTTTGGCCAGTTAGGTGATGGCTAAAGCACGTTTCATGCTAAAATAGTAAAGAATAATAAATATTCACGAACTTGTGTAGGTTTGCGTGGCCAGGACTTATAAAGCATCATGAAGATGGTAACTCACTGACTCTGATCTTGTAGTTCCACTGCTTACTGATTGTTTCAGTAAAATATTAGTGATCCTACTCCCCATGACATGTGATTACCATGTGATCCTACTCACCATTAAATTCTAATTATTCTCCTTTTGTGTCAAGTAGAGGTCAGTTTGTGGATTATTCTGAAATTTCTCACAAATTCATATATTTATAATATAAATTTAAATATAAATTCATAAATTATAAATTAAATTCATATATTTAAATATTATAATATAAATTCTAATTTATAATATAATATAATATATTATATTATATTAATACAACGCCATTATCATTATGGTGGTTATAAATTGGAACATTCAAATAGTTTAGGAATACATACTCAGAGGTACAGCACTAGTACCCTCATCCCTGTTGTGAGCTGCCATCAGTTTGCATTCTTCCTTTTTGATGAAGGCGTAGCGGTACGTGCAATGCTGAAAAAACACTGTTTCGGCAAAAACAAATGACTTGGTAAATTAATCCCACCCTTTTAAATTTGGTTTTGTAATTCTTCATTTCATCAAATTTTGACATATATTGCGAGATGAAATGACTCGAGATCTATTCATAGATCGATGTTAACACAATATTCATGCCTAGTCCTAAGAATTCATAACCAACCTTTTCTGTTCAAAGGTCTACTTTTCGGTCTAACTCTACTATTTTGGAATAATCGGAGAATAGCAATTCGTTATTAACAAATATTTGTATTTCTCACAGACAATTTTCTCTCATATACTGCCTTGAATGCATTACATATGAAATGAATTTTCCATGACACCCACTTGCATAATATACGAGTATTACCGAATAACTTCTGTCTGGTATTTGTGCTATCTACTTACCAGTACGTTATGTTAACCCGCACGACCTTCGAGTCTTGATGGCCCGTATGCACCTTTGCCTCAATGTAGCATTATGGTTGAAATAATAATAATATTATTATTTAATAACATTATCCACTGTGGCTCAATGTAGCATTATGGTATATATTATGTACATATTATGGCAACCATAATGCTACATTGAGCCACAGTGCACAAAGTACACTGAATAACCTCACCAACCAAGTGACTCTCCCCTTACTATTGTGAAATTTTGTTTACACGTTTACACTCCTACTTATGTCATGTTTCATCTTTGCAAACCATCTCCAAAGTAATGGAGATTCCGGTGGCAGGCGGTGGAGAGAATCATCGGTCAAAAAGAACTCTGGTGATTGACGAGGATGGTGGACTTTGGGTATCACAACCAAAAGAATTACGCTAAAAAAAAATATATATATATAAAAAAAAGTATAGTACCTACTTAATTGAACATATTATGTTATATTATTATATTATGTTCAATTAAGTAGGTACTATACTATTTACTAATATTATTAACTGCTCACTAACTCAGGGGTTGGGGGAAATACGAGGGTCGTCTCAAGAGTAAGTTGCACTTATTTTTAAAACTCGGCCCCACGGGCTTCGCTGGACCCCCTTCACCTTTTGTATTGAGCCTTACGACTAAATTTCTATAAGCATGGAACATGTTTTTGCTACTCAGCTGATCCGTCCTAAGGAGGCTACATACCAAATAACAGGTTCATAGAGTGAATAGAATAGAAGTTAGCTGTAGGAGCCACTCTGCTGATCCTGGGACCATACTGCTTAATGTGCATGTTTTTGCCACTCAGCTGATCCGTCCTAAGGAGGCTACATACCAAATTACAGGTTCATAGTGTGAATAGAATAGAAATTAGCTGTAGCAGCCACTCTGCTGATCCCGGCCGTATACTGCTTAATGTGTATGTTCTAAGGAGGCTAGTGAATACCATAAAAATAGATTAGCGTTCCGGGGGGGACGGACGCTCAGTTTTAGCCGGTATTGTGAAGGCCACAACATGTTCCATCCACAACATGGCGCATCCACACTATGTTGGGCGGCATGCGGCACCATCGAAGAAGTTTGGACGTGCCGAAGAAATTTTCGACGTGCCGTTCGGGTTTCCCAGGCGGTCCAACGCCGCTCCGGTCTCAACCCGCGCTGTCCTCATCCAAGTGGTGGCGGGTCGGCTTGAATGCCCCAAAGGGCCGCCCGAGTTGTTTCATCAGTCACCTTTTGTCCTATTGCAACGCTCAATTTTTCAAAGATGTCAACGCTCACGATCGCGAAAAGTTGGAGTGATGGGGAGACAATTTTTTAAATGAAATAAATTTTAATTTCAATAAATGAAATAAGAGAATAAAATTTATTACAGTGCTCACAAAGACTACAATAATAAAAAAAAATCACCTGAAAGAGCATTAAAGTTCCTTTGAAACTGATTGGTCAAAAATATTTTTGGCACATTAACAACCAAAGTGGCGTATGGATTTCAAAGGCAATTAGTATCAACGATGCAAATCTCTGGTTTGAGAAATCAATGATTAATTTTAACCATGGTTAAGAGTGTTTGGTGAAACTGACCCTTAGTGCTGAAAGAGCTTTGAAGTGGTTGGAGTGAGAAATTCAATCGTTCTTTTATTTAAATCCATAGCCATGCAGCATTTTACCGCTAGTTTTTGGAAGGCTCCCCTAAGATATCTGCTGAACAATTGCTGCTAATTTCTCCATAGCGATTGATTATTTCTAGTATACAAACCTTTCTCTTTAGAACCCTGAGATCGATCGTTACTGTTTTTCACCTCTTCCTGATGGCTGAGGGTTTGGTATAACAAGTTTCTTGTGATCTTCAATCATACCCTGGCCTATAGAAGGGTAGCATACTAATTCAAAAAGCCTACTTAAATCTCTAACGTCATTAGTACTAACGTGAAGTACTAACTGCTAGAGATTTATTGAAAAAAGTATAAATAAATAAAATTCTTGGTTGGTTCGACTGAGAAAAGAACTTTCGGTCGATGTCAAACCTTCATTAGTGAAGATGATAAAATAAAAATCCACAGCATGGCTATGAGAGCGATTTTTCGTAGAATATACCTACTGGTTTTATGTAAAATGTCTCCATTTTGCTGGTTTTCTAACAAATGTCTCTATTTTTCGCCGAGTGTACTCCGTTTTTAGATGTTTCAACGATGAACACGATGGTGAAGTCAGAATTGCGATTCTGATTAGCGATCCGTTATCAGGTTAGAGCAGACTAAACGTGAGGAACATCTCAAGTATCAACTACGTTTCTTCATCTTCCATGTACTCCAGTTTGAGAACTGAATAACATATTTCAATCCTGACTCCACCATCGGGTTCAGCGTTAATAAAACCTTTATAATGAGGTGACACTTGTAAGGCTGTCTCATTTTCGGAATTTATGGGCAATATTTCCCCCCTAAAACCTCCTCTTAGACTGGTCCGATTCTACCCATCTACGAACTTAGCCTTTCGATTGATAAGAGGGTTTTTTTGTGCATATTTGAACTTTTTATCTCAATTGTATCGATGCTCAGTCCCTACAGAGCAGTGAATATTGGCGGGATAGTTGGAATCCTGGCGGCCAATGAATACCTAGTCGGTAGGTGGTAGTGTCGTATCTCCAAATTCGATGCTTCGGGGTAATCGAACTTTGAAAACCGTTTCAACTTTGAAATATTCCGCTACAAATTTCACGAAGCCAGTTTTTAAAGCTCAGAGATTAGAGCTTCGTGAAATTCGTACCTAGCGGAATATTCCAAAGTTGAAACGGTTTTCAAAGTTCGATTACCCCGAAGCATCCAATTTGGAGATATGACACTATTGCAGCAAATGAGGGAAATGTGAGCGGTAATAGAACGTGGAGCAGATGGTGAGCAGGGAATGAAGGGGAGCGGGTTTCGATGAACGGAAGGGAAGTGGGCATTTGGTGCTGATGGAACGGTAGGGGGGTGGGGGTTGTCTGTAATTCTGTATAGTGGCGGGAGGTGGGCGGCCTGAGAGGGTGGGGGTTTTCTGTAACTCTGTATAGTGGCGGGTGTAGTGGCGGGTCCACTTGTGTCTTGCCTGTGTAGTGGCGGGTCCACTTGTTGTCTGTGAATATATACATATAGAAGCATCTATTGCGGATGTTTTTACCGTTTATTTTATGACATAAAACGGGATTTTTTAGTCCATAAGAATCCGCCCACATAAAGATAACAATACTGCCCAGTTAAATAAAAACGCCTCAAGTACAATATTTACGAAAATGCGGTTTTTATGGAACCTGGCCTTTTCGATGGTGAAGTCCAAATTTCAAAATTCGACCGGAAGTGGGGGACATTCTGACCATAAAGATACGAAAAGTGGACAATGTTAGGGTTAACAAAACGCCTTAACAACACGCAGTTAAGGTAAAACACCTGAACTCTAGGATGAAAATGCCTCAAAACTTATTTACCTATTAAACGCCTTAACTCGCCACAATATTGTGATGAGGCGTTTTACCTACAAAAATTGACTCTATTTTGGACATATTCCTAACAAAACATCTGCTTGATTGAGTTATTTACGTTAAGGTGACTGCCTCACGAGCAAGTTGAGGCATTTTGCTTAAACATACAATCCCAAAACGGAAGTTGGAAATTTTAAAATCGCCTCAACTGCAATTAATCGATTAATTTTCGAGTTTTTTTCACCTTTGAACTGATGGAAGGCATATCGATATCTCACCAAAAAATGGCTTTTTTATAAAGAGTTGCAGTTAACTTAAGGTAATGCGTCAGAAGTCGACACGTTTTTTTTTTTTTTTTTTTTTTTTTTTTTTTGGGGGGCTTTGATAGGCTTATGCCTTTGGTCACGTAGACCTCGAAGTGGGTCTATTGTGACATTGTGCCCCTGTTCCTACACTACAACATTGGTAGTGAGGAGACGGTTTACAGCCTCCTCCCGGATGAAGTGGAGCAGGCTGTTGTCATCGATTTTTGCAACCTCGGAGGGACTGAGGATGCCCTTACCAAGGTGCTTAAATCTTTTGTATGCAAGCGCTGGACAGTTACAGAGTATGTGTTCCGCTGTCTCTGGCTCGCAGTCGCAGAGTCGACAGTCATCTGTCCTGCATATTCCCATCTTTTTGAGATGGTATTTGACTGGACAGTGGCCAGTTAGGAGGCCTGTAACGGCCTTTATGTCCTTCCGGCTGAGGGAAAGGAGAGCCCTGGCTTTCCTTCTGGAAAAGCATACGAACTGCTTGGCTTGTCTCATTTTTGGAGCGCCTTGCCAATGCTTTGTTCTCTGCTTGTCAACCCACTTCCCCACTTCTCGGGCTATGAAGCTCTCTGTAATGCCGAGGAAAGGTTCTGGTCCAGTGGGGTTTGACATGGATGCCTGTTTGGCGAGGCGATCCGCCTCTTCGTTGCCTTCTATACCCTCATGACCCGGCACCCACAGCAGCGTCAATTTGTTGCCATGGGCAGCCATCTTGAGGGAGTTTAGGCAGCTCCAGGTGAGCTTTGATTTTATGGAAAAGGCCGAGATGGCCTTTAATGCTGCCTGGCTGTCTGATAGAATATAGATCTTTGCGCCCTTTAGTCTTTTCCTGGCGATCTCCTGGGCACAAATATCTATTGCATGGGTTTCTGCTTGAAAGATGGTGGCCAAGGCCCCAAGGGGCTTAGACAGGCTAAATCTGGGGCCTTTTATCCCCAGGCCTGCTTTTTCATCCATCACTGACCCATCTGTGAACCACAGCAGTGATCCTGGCTCTAATTGAGGCATGCCTCCTTTCCAGAAATCACGATCTTTTATTATTACTCTGAATGGAAGATCAAAATTCATCCTCTCTGGCATTTTGTCAGAGATTGATGAAACCACTGGGTCTACCTTAACAAAGTCAAGGATGGACGCATGGCTATTTTTCCTGGCAGGATGTTTTATTGCTCCTGCTTGCAGCATCCTCATGGCCCCCAGGTAGGCCACCCTCTGTATGTGTAGATGGAGGGGTTCGAGGTCAAGTAAAACCTCTAGTGCTGCAGTAGGGGCGGTTCTCATTGCCCCTGTTATTCCAAGGCAGGCCTGTCTTTGGAGTTTTGTAAGTTTCTCCATAGTCTTTGCCTGACAGGTTTTCTGCCACCATACCGTTGAGGCATAGGTGATCATGGGTCTGACAATGGCTTTATAAGCCCAGTTGGCCCTCATTGGTGCCAGTCCCCACGTCTTCCCAAGCATTTTGTGGCAGCTCCACATTGCTTTTGTGCCTCTTTTTAGGGTATAGTCTAGATGCTTGTTCCAGTCTAATCTCTGATCAAGCATGACTCCCAGGTATTTTACCTCCCCTGAGAGTGGAATGCTCTTACCTCGGAGTTTGGGAGCCGTAATATTGTATTTCCTTCTGTTGGTGAAGGCAACAATGGTGGTTTTGTCAGGGTTTACATTCAGATTCTCCTTACGACACCACCTTTCAATAATATTTAGAGCGTTCTGAAGTCGCTCTGATAGCGTACTATCGAACCTGCCCCTAATGATGATGCACAGATCATCCGCATAGGCAGTAATCTCATAGCCACACTGTTGCAGCATTGCTAGGAGTTCATCTGCTACCAATAACCACAGAAGGGGGGACATGACCCCTCCTTGAGGGCAACCTCTGTTGGCCATTACAGTGGTGCTCTCATTTCCTTGTGCAGTTGTGATAACACGGCTTACCAGCATAGCCTTCAACCAGTTAATGGTGGGGTTTGGGATGCCCCTCATTCTTGCTGCCCGCTCGATGGAGTCATGGTTGGTGTTATCAAAAGCACCTCCTATGTCCAGAAAGCAGCATAGGGCTATCTCTTTAGTTTCTAGCGCCCTTTCTATGAGGGAGACGACCTCTGATAGAGCTGTCTCCGTCGACTTACCCTTTTGATAGGCATGTTGTGCCTTTGATATGGGGTAGTCTTTGAGGTGATCATCTTTGATCATCTGGCCAATGATTTTCTCCATGACCTTTAGTAGAAAGGAGGTGAGACTGATGGGTCTCTGTGATTTTGGCAAGGACGAGGAACCTGCTTTTGGTATAAACACCACTCTCACCTCTCTCCATATTTTTGGGATATACCCCAGCGCATAACTTGCAATATAAGTCTTGGTGATGATGGGAGTTAGCATCTCCAGGCCCTGTTGTAGCAGTGCCGGGAAAATGCCGTCCACTCCTGGTGACTTATAAGGTTTGAAGGACTTTATTGCCCATTTCACCTTATTGGAAGTAAATATCTTTTTGGCTTGTCTGAGGACGCTAGGATATGGTAGGCGGATTGTGTTTTCTGCATCCTGAGCCAGGGCAACTTGGTCCCTTGTTGTGACTTTGGAGCCCGGGAAGTGTGTCTCCATTAGGAGTTCCAGGGTCTCCTTGGTGTCACTTGTGTAACTTCCATCCGCCTTTTGAAGAAGCCCTAATGGGCTTGGCCTGTCCTTGGAGAGGACTTTCTGTAGCTTGGAAATTGTAGAGACCTCCTCCAAGGTGCCACAGAAGTCCTTCCAGGATGACCGTTTGGCTCTTCTCACAGCTGTGGTGTAGGCAGTATGGTGAAGCCTATATGCCTCCCACTGACCATTTCTTTTGGCCCTGTTGAAGAGTCTCCTCGTTTGGATTCGGAGTTGTCTAAGCTCCTCATTCCACCATGGAGCATCTCGGTTGCTCCTTTTGGTTTTAAGCTGGCAACTTCCCTCGTATGCTTGGGTTATTGCAGCTTGCATCTGCCCTGCTATTATGTCTAGCTCTTGGGGCGTGCTGATATCTCCGTTCACTCCCTCTAGTTCATGGCCAAGGAGTTGTTTGTAGAGATTCCAAACTGTACTTTTTGGAGTACGGTATGTCTCTTCATGTTGCTGGTGAAATTCAAGATTGAAGATGACATACCTATGGTCAGACAAGGTAATTTCATCTGACACATGCCAGTTTGTGACCTTGTCACCAAGAAAAGGGCTAGATAGGGTGAGGTCAAGGACCTCTTCTCTAGTCCTAGTGACAAAAGTGGGTACATTCCCCCTATTTAGAACCGTCACCTGACATGAATATAGATAATCAAGTAATGACTCACCTCTTGGATTTATATTAGTGCTGCCCCACACTGTATGGTGAGCATTAGCGTCGCAGCCAATGATGAAGTGTAGGTTCCTTTCATGGCAGTGATCTATTAACCTTTTGATTTCAGCGGGGGGGCAGTCTTCTTCATCACCGGGGAAGTAGGCAGACGCTACCACTATCTTCCCGCGTCCCGCTGATGTTTGTCCTTCTACTGTCACTGCCACTAGGTCCCTGGAAATAAAGTTTGGCATTGCCATAAAAGGGGTATCTTTGCCAATAAGTATGGCTGTTCTGCAACGTTCTTCTGTTCTAGAGAAGATAAGCTTACCTGAGCTTGAGGGTATGCCTCTAATGGTGTTTCGTCCAGCCCAGGGTTCTTGAATCAGGGCAATGTTGAGCCTCCTCCTTGAGAAAGTATTACAGAGCACGGCCGAGGCCGCCTCTGCCCTATGTAGATTTACCTGGAGGAGGCTCAGCCCTGATGAGGAGGAAGTCATTTCCTCCTCTTGCCCCCTTTTGTCCTCTGGTATTGGGCAAGGGGGCGATTTGGTTTCTTTTTCCGCTCCTCAGAGTCATTCAGCTGAGGGCGGAGCTGCCTTGTGGGAGCTCCCCCTCGCTGCCGCTCCATCCTGTCCTGAGCAGGGGTGGAGGAGCCGCTCTGAGGGCGGAAAGAGGGCCTTGAAAAGGGGCCTGAGGGCCCTTGTATTGGTGCAGTGCCTGAAGGGTCCACTGCACGGCCTGAGGGGCCTTTTATTCGAGTGGGGCTTGAGGGCCCCTGTGTTTTGCCTGAAGGGCTAGGGCCGGAGGGCCCCTGGGTTTGGGGAGGGCCAGAGGGCCCCTGGATTTGTGAAGGGCCAAAGGGCCCCTGTGTTGGGGGAGGGCCAGAGGGCCCTTGTGTTTGGGGAGGGCCAGAGGGCCCCTGAATTGGGGGAGGGCCAGAGAGCCCCTGTGGGGCAGCATCCCCCAATGGGATACCCACCGGGTGCCGGCCTGAAGGGCCCAAAAAAGGGCGAGCGCCTGAAGGGCCTCGCCCCGCGCGAGCTCCCGAGCGGCCCCGCGGCGGCCGAGCCCCCGGGGGCCCCCAGAGCCAGGGCGGAGGACCATAAGGCCCCCGCGGCCAGTGGGGACCCCCAGGACGCACAAGAGGCACGCCCCGCCCCCCAGAAGGACCAGCCGCCGCCTGCGGCAGCGCACTGGCCCCCCCAGAAGGGCCGGACGGCCCCCAAGGCAGCCCCGCCGGATCACGCCGCCGCCCAGGACGACCAGCCGGCCGAGGGCGAGGCACGCCCGAACCGGAGGGCACGCCGGGGCCAAGGGCAGGAGGAGGAGCCACGGGTATTGCACCCACAGCCCCACCACCCACACCAACACCACCGGCGCACCCACCCCGGGCGCACTCATCAGCCCCCGCCGCGCCAGACGTCTCGCCTTCCCCGCCTTTCCCCTTGACGTGGAAGCTTGCCCTTCCAAATTTAAAGTTGACCCTGCTACAGCCTCGCAGATTTGCGGCTGAAGCGGGGTCAATGGAGAAGGTAATGGTGGCCACATTTCCATTATTCTCCCTGGCCATTATCCTCCAGTGGTCCAAGTGGAGACCACTGTTCTGGCTCCTTAGGAGTCCAAGGATTCTGGCATCCTCATCGCCTGCACTTCCAGGGAAATATCCCACAGCAATGTGCAGGCGAGGAAGGTTGTCCCCTTCCACTGTTTTGAGTCTGGCTCCCTCCCAGGGACAACACGAGGCCACGTGGTTTCTAAGCCACTCAGCCGTCGAGTCATCCCCACAGGTTATGGAGAACCATCCTCTCCGGTGCCTCAGCTCAGTAAAGACCGGCTGGGGCCCGTGACCCTCTAGGTCAACAATGGATTGGAGTATGGACTCCTGAATCTGGGCTATTTCCTCAGGGGAAAGCAGCCTGTGCGGGTAGTCAGCATCTAGGATGCCAATCCTCCGCCCAGCCGCCGCGTCCCTGTAGGAAACTCCCGTCTGTGAAGAAGGTGGGGCCTCCTGAGGGGAGACCCTTTTCTTCTTGCAGTCTCCCTTCTGGCTTTCTGGCGTAACATCCGCAGATGTACGCCTTCTCTTGCCTTGGGAAACCGGCCAGGGCCTTTGGTTCCCAGGCGGCAAGGGTTGTTTGGCCCTGACAACGGCCTCCTCCGGCGTCATACCGTGACGCAGGAGGTAAGCGAAACGCTTTTTGCCGCTGCCGCTCAGACTCCTATGGCCGACTTTCCAGGTATCTTCACCAGCAGATCTCCTCGTTGTAAGAACTTCTTGGAGCTCTGCTGGCGGCCCGTCCGTCCGCCGGCCAGGGGGGTCGCCAGAAGGGGGATAGGCCAGTTGGGCCTCTGTGGGTGGGGCCAGTTGGGCCCCTGGGGGGAAGGCCAGTTGGGCCTCTGGGGGTGGGGCCAGATTGGCCCCTGGTGGGAAGGCCAGTTGGGCCTCTGGGGGGAGGGCCAGTTGGGCCCCTGGGGGTAAGGCCTGAATGGCCTTTGAGGGTGGGGCCAGTTGGGCCCCTGGGTGGAAGGCCTGTTGGGCCTCTGTGCGGGGAAGATGCTGATTGAACAGTGAGACCAAAAGGGCCTCTGGTTCATCAGTATCCTCCCATTCTAGAGAGGACTCATGAGGGTCCTCTGGCACTGGTGCCAAAGTGGCATCCGGAGCCTCCATGACCTCCATGGATTCATCATCGTTGGTGGGTGATGGGGGGCTCTGAAGGAGCTCCTCCTCAGCCTCCAACGGAATATTAAAATAGAAATTTAAATTTTTATTATATCTTTCATCCATTGAGGTTTTTAAAAGGCAGGGCTCAAAACAAGGTCCAAAGCTCACCCTGATTGCCAGAGACCAGCTAAATAAAACCCGGGCGTCGCCACGACCCGGGAGTTCGCTGCTAAAGACTAAGCTCACCCTTAGCCATGCATCCATAGGCGCAGCTGTTCCACCGAGGATTGGTTACGGGAGGGAGAGAGAAAAGAGGGAGTTGGGAAGAAAAGATGGTTGGGAAGTAGGAAAGGGTATGGGAAAAAGGAAGCACAGAAGGCCCGTAAGGCTTCTGCACTCCCCCCGTCTACTCTTAGTTGCCGCGTGCAATGGCCCGCGCCATCCGGTGATCACCACACTCCAAGGAGGTGCGATCGTGCAAGAGATGGTGTGTGCCGCGGACTAAGCCCCCTCACCAAACGACAAGGTGGTAGACGTCGAGGGGGAAGTCGACACGTTAAAGGAAGTTTGAACGTTGAGCTTACCTTTCACGTAGGGAAATAGTTTTTTCTCATTGCAAACCTGTTCATTGTGTACCCAAGATCCTTCCCTAAAAGACCTGGCAGCGGGAAATATTATTCAACATGGTTTGAAAAGGGAAAAACAAGTTTTGTAAAAAATCCCAATGCTCTAGGTAGTAGTCGACACCAGTGACCAACATTTTCTTCAGTAGTCGACATGGTTTTGCACTATTAGTCGACCTACATGTGTTAGAAGTCGACAGTATCTCTTGAGTCAGTAGTCGACAGGTTTCGTCATTCCATCGTTTTCACTTTTTTCGACTTCCATCTAAATAAAATACATTCAACTGTGAATCGGAACTTGAAAATAGATTAATAAGATGTAATAAAGTAGTTATCAGACTTTTTATTTGCAAACAGCTCATTATCAGTCTCAAATTGCAATAAGTACTTAAGTAAGAAGGTATGAAAACTATAGTTGAAAACTCATTGTCAGAAAGTTTACATTACAGTTGGGCCTATTTACATATTTACATTTACATATTTTACATAGGTACCTACCTATTTACATAGTTTTTGACAATTTCATGTCTTTTCTTTGGCACATAGACTGAAACGGGAAAAATTTGTTCCCTTGATTCACCCTTTCCCTGAGATCACGTCAGAACACAAGCGACCGGCGGGCCACTACGTCAGAGCCTATGACGCACGAGCGTATGACGTCAGACGGCTGGCAGGCGGCCAACTAGTACGTCAGAGCCTATGACGCACGAGCTTATGACGTCAGACGGCTGGCAAACTGAGATAAAAAGTCCCCAGTCATGCAGCACGACTATAAGAGCGAATGTTTGACGAAACTGTACATAAAATGTACAGCTTTCGTACAAGCACGCAACCACGAGGGACATTTTAAATATTGTCAAGTACTAGAGAAATACTTTGCATGATTCATTACACACTAGCTGTGGACTATTAATAAATCACATTACGAAATATATTACGGTCATATGTATGGTGGCCTAAGCTTGACTCTGACATAGAATTGCTTGTTAAATCGTGTGTTGGTTGTGCTGAAGCTAAGGACAACCCACCTAAAAGTGGCCTGATTCCTTGGGAATGGCCGAGTAGGCCTTGGAAACGCCTCCACATGGACTACCTGGGCCCAATTAAAAGCTATTATATTCTGGTGGTCCTGGATAGTCACAGCAAGTGGTTGGAAGCGTTTCCCACAAAAACCATGACGTCAACTGTCAGTATCAAATTGCTACGTCAATTATTTGCCAGATTTGGCCTCCCGGAAGAATTAGTAGCTGATAATTTCTCCGCTTTTGTGTCTGAGGAATTCCAGACGTTTTTAAAAAAGAACGGAATCATTTTAAAAACGGGTGCTCCATTCTCCCCTCGAACAAATGGCGCTGCTGAGAATGCCGTGCGCACTATAAAGCGTGCCATAAATTCTGCGCTGGCGGAGGAAGGGGAATTAGATGTTATTCTGCAGCAATTTCTCATAGACTACAGAAATACAGAGCATTCAACTACAGGCAAAGCACCGGCTGAGGCCTTGATGGGGAGAAAATTACGGACAAGGTTGGACTTCATCAGACCACCAACTACGGAACAGGTAGTGCGGAAACAACAGAAAGTTCAATCTGACAACCATGGGGGGATGGAGACCAAAGAATGGACCATAGGAGACCTTGTCTGGGCTAGGAATTATCGTAAAAATGAAAGTAAGTGGGTTCAGGGAGTTATCGAAAAAATTCTAGGCCCTCGTAGGGTGTCCGTTTCCATTCCAGGTCTAAATTTGCTATGGATTAGGCACGTTCACCAAATTCGGGGGCGTAGTGAAGCTGAAAATGCTGGCCCAAATCAATTGACCAGAAAGCCGCAGAATGAATTTGTACCATTATTGTCGGCGGCGCCTGACGAAAAGTCACTGTCTATAAGCAGTAATTTAGTTAGTCAGGAAACTCAAACTAGTCCATTTAGCAAAGATGTGAGCCAAGTGGCTTCACAGACTAGTCCAACTTATACTAACTTGAAAATTTCCCGTCAGGGTCGACATATATCGGCGCCTCGACGACTTATTGATGAAATTGAATGAAACATAAAAATACATAAAAGAATGCGATAATGAAAAAAGGTGTTATAGAAATAATATTATGTTATAGAAGTGACAAAGTATTAGTATAATTATACCATGATTCATTTGATTTTTAATTTTTTGTTTGGTTTTCATTTACACATGGTTGCAATTATTTTATAATTATGAATACCTATGTATTACTACGAAATTACTAAGAATGTGTACTCCTTTAAAAAAAAAAAAAAAAAAAAAGAAAAAACTTATTTTATAATTATGAATACCTATGTATTACTACGAAATTACTAAGAATGTGGACTCCTTTAAAAAAAAAAAAAAAAAAAAAAACTTATTTTGTAATTATGAATATGTATTACCACAAAATGACTAAGAATGTGTATCAAGTACTTTAAAAAAAACAAAAAAAAAAAATAATAATTTTTTTGTAATTATGAATGTGTATCGCTTAACAAGAAAAAGAAAAATCCTGTAAGGGGGGGGACGTGTACCATATTGAGTGGGCTGTGATTCAAGTCCTGGAGGCAGTGCCTCCCCTCCTTGGAGCTAGTGATAGTGATATCAGATAAGACATTTGTAGGGCTGTTTGCTCTACCAACGGGAAGGTCAGGGATGAAATGACAAGGCAGTCACTTTAACTTTGATGGCTGATATATATATTTACAGATGATCGTGCGCGTTATGAAATGTCGATGTGTACAGGTTAATGAATAGATGAACGATTGTAGAAAAATACAGGTTTACGTAGAGTGAATGCACTTGAACACACGAGGGGTTACTACACTGAGGAGACTTGAGTCACAGAGTAGGTCGGGTACAAACAGTTATCAGTTAGATCGAAAGTGATGCGTTTGAACGTGATGCGAGTGAATGTGTTGGTTGACAGATCGTTGGTTGACCGAATCGCGTTGGTTGACTCAACCGCGTTGGTTGAGTCAACCGCGTTGGTTGACTCAACCGCGTTGACTGAATGAAGTTTGTAGACTGAACGATGACTGAACGGTGGACTGAACGCATTTTGCAGTGCTCAGGGATTTTATAACCTAGGTAGAGGGGAGCAGACGTTTTGGAACTCTTGTGAAAACACAATAAACCGCGAGAGGGGGTAACTTGGAGGGATGGAATGGAAGAGCGAAGTCAGTTATGATTAGGGATGGGTCGAGAAACGAGAAACTAGTTTAAAAAACTAGTTTGAAAAAAATAACCGTTATAACCGTTTCTCAATTTGAAAGAAACTAGTTACAAAAAAACGGCAAAAGTAGGTAGGTGTTAGTTTTTGAATTGAACTATCGAAAACTTTGTCATCACATTCGTTATTCGTGGTTTGTTCCGAAGCATAAGTAGTTGATTATTAGGTAAATATGACTCGGAACAAACCACGAACAAATGCGCCGACAAAGTTTTCGTTTTTCCTATTACAGTTGAAAAATACAGTTTTTCGTTTTCTTTGTAACTACTAACAACATATTAGAACACCTGCTGTTTCACCCGTTTTTCATTAAGAAGAAATGAAACTAGTTTTTTCGACAGTTTGTTTTATATAATGAACGTTATTTTACGTTTTTCGAAAGTAACCGTTAATAACGGGTCAAGAAACAAGAAAAGAAACGGGTCAAGTAACCGTAAAGTAATAGGGACGGGTCAAGAAACAAGAAACTAGTTTTTTTTGGGATGGGAGAAGAAACGAGAAACTAGTTTAAAGTAACTAGTTTGAAAAAAACGTCATAAGTTTGAAAAAAACTAGTTGAAAAAACGGCACACGTTATTTTCGAGAAACGTAAAAACTAGTTTTTTCGACAGTTATTATAACGAACGTTATTAAATAACTGTCGAAAAAACTAGTTTTTTTGACAGTTATTATAACGAACGTTATTAAATAACTGTCGAAAAAACTAGTTTTTTAACTAACTGTTTCACCTGCTGTTCCACCCGTTTTTCATTCAGAAGAAAAGAAACTAGTTTTTTTGTAACTAGTTTTTTTGACAGTTATTTTAATATAACGAACGTTATTTTACGTTTCTCGAAAATAACCGTTTTGCCCATCCCTAGTTATGATACAATGACCTTAGGTCGTTGCCACAGGGGGTTAATGGTATAAGTACACAGATGTAGGGATAACTAACCAGGTGTAGGGACTACCCAGGTATGCCAACGGGACGTGACGTTCAACAACCTCAAGGTGGTTGAACTGGCAGTGAAAGGGAATTTTATGAGGAAGCGTATTTTATTTTTGTTATTTTATTATTTGTTTTCGCGGTGTGAGGTTACGGCCGAACAACATTGTTAACTGTACCTTCGCAAAATACACATGTGATCCAGCATACGCATTATCGTTTTTCATCCGAAGTCATCCCTCATATAGAAAACATTACATAAATAAAATCACAAGATAAATGTTTAATTAAAATCACAAGTTGGTAACTTATTATTGCAAAATGAACAAAATCACTTGGCAGAACTTGGCAAAATGTATCTCCTGTCCTCATCGTTGTCTTCCCCAATCAATACAGGGTTTAATTTATCTGTAACATCTTTCACAAAACACTGCTGAGAATCATCTACGTTGGCCTTGAAAGTAGTGGCCAAGTAGAGTGGTTCTAGAAACATCGTTGTTTTTTTTTGTCAGGTAATAAGAGTGAAATACACATAATTTCCAGTCCGTCCTTAGCCCAAACGCCAACAATCAGTGTAGTCAAACAAACGATAGTAGGGTTGGAAAGATCGAAGTCGAAATTTCGATTGTATCGAAAAATGGGGTTCGACTTTTTGGATAATCGATATCGAAATGAGCGTTCGAATATTTCGATATTTTCGAAATTAATCGTCGATTTTCGATCGTACCGGGAAGGTAGCTTAAGTTAATGTTTAATTTTTATTCAATGTTCCTGCTTCTAGTTAATTTCTTGTGAAATATTTTTTTACATGCCTCTTGAAAGGCAGTGTGTTATACTTAAATGTTTCTCTTTACTTCTAAAGTTTAACATATCTTCTTACTTATGTTCCTTTTTTTACTTTTATAGTAAGACTTTGTTCCTCGTCGCGTGAAATACAGAACTTTCTCGTGAGATAAACTGTGTATTGGTTTATTATCTTCGATAATGAACCATTGGAATCGCCCAAAGAAAAAAAAATTTTAACCCCCCCTCAAAATTTGTTGGTTTACGTTTCAAGATACGTAGATTCAGAAAATCGAATAAAAAAAAATCCGTCCGTCCGCCGTACGCCGTACGCCGTACGCCGTCCGCCGTCCGCCGTCCGCCGTCCGAGGCACTTTGCCCAGTTAGCGTTGAGTTAAAATTACGAAATTTGGTTTCTGGGTTTGGACCAGCCCCACAATGATCCACGAAACTTTTCATAACCCTAGGTCAAGGGGAAGGGGTTCAAAACGAATTTTGAAATTTTGAAAATTCCATATCTCGAAAAATTCCCATCAAACGGTATGTTTTTTATTTCATATTTAGATAGAGTTTGTTCCGTAGAATTTTTTAAGACCATCCGCAGCTTTGTACGACCAGCCGTTCGTTCACAATGACGGCTCAAAGATTGTGCCTCACAACCCGATCGTGAATCAAACTGTTGAAATACAGGTCCATTTTCATACTAACAAGCTCTTTGGAACATCATATGGCTTAAGTGATGTCGAGTTTGTTGTTCTGAGGTGCGTTTCGTGCTACGGAAATGAAGGTAATTTCGAATGTTTGTTAGTAGGTACTTCTTTTATAGAAAAATTATTACCGAAGTAGTATTAAAAACCCCAGAATTATATCGTATTAATCAATCATAATTAATAATAATTATTATTAATAATAAATACGAATTATCAATACCTAACAATAAATTATAATAATTTTCAGTAGGTACTTGATAAAATTGTTAATAATTAGTGATAATTGACAATAATAATTAATCTAACATTTAGGATCTAGACATTTAGACCTAGTGATCTAGGCAGAAGGGTGATCTGTACAAAGAAGATAATGAACCGTTGTGTCAAGAATTTGCAGAGTTTTTTATTTATTGAATCAATTATCAGTAATGGTCCAAAGATTTAAGGATTTTTTTTAGAAAAAAGTTCGATTTTTCGATTATAATCGATGGAAATCGAAAGATTTCGACGATTTTCGACATGGCATCGAACCGATAGCAGCTTTGAGCGCTAAGGACACTTTATCTCTCTACACTGAGAAGAAATAGTATAATAGGAAGCAACAACTAAAAACGTCAAACCATGTCTTTATCCTTAGCTTCTGCCCACTTTTGAAGAGGGTGTCCACTATTAGTGGAGTGTCGACTTCTGACATATTACCTTACATCTAAGGTTTCGATGAAAAACTCAGGCGAATTACTGCAATGTTTTGAATTTTGAGTTGAGGCGTTTTACCAGGGCAGAATACAATAATAATTATTCTTGTATATACAATTATTGTATTCTTCCCTGTTAAAACGCCTCAATAATAATAATAAGAAGAAGAAGAATAATTATTATTCTTCAATCCAAATCGACAATACAAACATCCGCAACTGTCACTGTCTACCTTGACGATTTGTCAAAGGCAACAAAAGACAAGAAAAGCACGCACACACACCAGTTGCTATCTCTCGTATCAGTTGTTTACCAGTCCAAACAAAATGGAGTTCACATGTGTTCAACCGCGAAATTCGAGACGTTTGGAAAATATCTATAATATATAATATATTATATTAGGTAGGTATATATACCTACCTAATAGAATCGAGTTGAAACAACCCAACAATATTGAATAAAGGCGAGCGAGTATTAACCGGATCATTACCGACGATTTGTGGTTCACAAAGGTCTGAGGTGCGACTGCTCACTGATGTTGTCAAGGAGCAGCGAATCGAAGTGAAGTTTGTTGAGGACGAAGGTGATTTGGGTCTTATCTCTATTATCTTCGATAATGAACCATTGGAATTTTATTTGACAGAATCGTAACAGGTAATGAGTCATGGATAGTATGTATAATACCATTGGACATCAGAGTCAAAACGTCAAAAGGGTATGGTTTGGAAAGGGCCAGAGGATCCAACCCCCAAAAAGGCAAGGAGTCAGCGAGTAAAATTATGGCTACGATGTTCAGGTACAAATTTTTTTAAAAGGAATTCTGCTAATTGTCTGAGTACTCAGAGGGACCACGATGCAAAAAGGTATTGTAAGATCCTAAATTTTATTTTATAAAGAAATGTATGAAGATCCATTCAGAACAAAAGGCGCCGAATGTTATCCAAAACTGTGTTCCTTTTTCACGACAACGCTGAGGCCTCACTCAGCTCGCCAAACTCAAAACCTACTGGAAGAATTTCGATGGGACGTTTTTTGACATGCTCCATGTTCACTGTACCTAGTCCCCAGTGATTTCCGAAACTGAAGCAGTACCTGGAAGGACGGCGATTCGCAAATCAAGAAGCTCAAGGCCGAAGTTGAGAGTTGGCTGGCTGCTTTGGCACCAGAGTGGTACAAGGATGACCAAAAACCAGAGGTACCAAAATTGCGTCGATGTTCGAGGCGATTATGTAGAAAAATAATTAGGTAGGCGATTATGTAGAAAAATGATTTAATTTAAAAAAATCATTTTTAAAATAAATTTTTCGATTTTTTAAAAAATAAGTGCAACATATGAGACGACCCTCGAAATTGGGGTTTTCAACTCTATAATATAGATGATAATATATAGTTTTTATAGCTTCCTTTATAGTTTTATTATAGCTTCCATTTCTTCGAAAATTCGCTAAAAAAGCTGACGTATCATTGATTTGAAATAGGGCCTAGGTCGGAATGTAACGATGAACTGAAGAAAACCCATGATAATACTATTTCAAATCAATGATACGTCAGCTTTTTTAGCGAATTTTCGAAGAAATGGAAGCTATAATAAAACTATAAAGGAAGCTAATAGCTGCCTTAACAATAATTGTTCTCGGTCCAAAATTTTAAACTCTACTTAATTTCCGACATATTTTTTTAACCATAATCCATTTCAGGCCGTTCTGAATCCACTGCCAAAAGACACCAAAAATTATATGTACTTATTAATTATTATTGTGTGTGGTTTTGTTGACCGTCAGTAACAATGATGTTGAGGGATGTCGAGGGTCGGTCAAATGAAAATTGATTTATGTGCCAACGTTTCGAAGAATATATTTCTTCATCTTCAGGGCCTAAAAACAGTTTCATAATATTGATTACAGTTCTATTGTGAGAAAGTTGTTGTAGTTATGTAATTACCATTAGTTATAGTTGTTGTAGTTATTTAGTTATATTTAGTTACAGTAATAATTTAGTTGTAGGTAGTTTTTATAAACAATTTGGTTAAACGAATGACGTTAAAACAGATAGCTAAACAGATAAATTGAAATGGTGTGTGGGATGTACAATAATTCAAAAAATGGAGTTAGACTCCAACAGGGAAGTTCTTTCCTCCAGGGCACCGGAGTTACAACTTAACAACTTAGCTTAAAGTTACCTATATATATATATACGGATGAAAGTATATCCAAGAGTGGGGTAACAAAAGCCAGGACATCGTGGCGCCAAGAAACGTGTGAAAATTGAACAAACAAAGTCGTAAAAAGCAGGTACTTTAAAAAGGTCGGTGTTATTCCAACTAACTTCATAAAATGGTACACATGCGAAAAGTAGAAAAACATTTGTGAATTTTCTAGTGAGACATGTTTGTGACGTGCCGATTTTCAATTGTTTAAAATGGTACCCGATGTTAAACAATTGAAAATCGGCACGTCACAAACATGTCTCACTAGAAAATTCACAAATGTTTTTCTACTTTTCGCATGTGTACCATTTTATGAAGTTAGTTGGAATAACACCGACCTTTTTAAAGTACCTGCTTTTTACGACTTTGTTTGTTCAATTTTCACACGTTTCTTGGCGCCACGATGTCCTGGCTTTTGTTACCCCACTCTTGGATATACTTTCATCCGTATATATATATAGGTAACTTTAAGCTAAGTTGTTAAGTTGTAACTCCGTTGCCCTGGAGGAAAGAACTTCCCTGTTGGAGTCTAACTCCATTTTTTGAATTATTGTACATCCCACACACCATTTCAATTTATCTGTTTAGCTATCTGTTTTAACGTCATTCGTTTAACCAAATTGTTTATAAAAACTACCTACAACTAAATTATTACTGTAACTAAATATAACTAAATAACTACAACAACTATAACTAATGGTAATTAAATAACTACAACAACTTTCTCACAATAGAACTGTAATCAATATTATGAAACTGTTTTTAGGCCCTGAAGATGAAGAAATATATTCTTCGAAACGTTGGCACATAAATCAATTTTCATTTGACCGACCCTCGACATCCCTCAACATCTTAATTATTATTATATTAGTACTTATTTGTTTTTGTATGTGTCATTCCAGATGATAGAATTGAGATAAAAAGTTCAAATTTGCTCACACAATCCGTCCAGGCAATCGAAAGGCTTTCAAGTGACACATCATTGAAATCAGAATTGCAATGAATGAAAGTTGAAGATGAAAAACTCTGCAAATTCTTGACACAACGGTTCATTATCTTCTTTGTACAGATCACCCTTCTGTCTAGATCACTAAGTCTAAATTTCTAGATCCGAAATGTTAGATTAATTATTATTATCAATTATCACTAATTATTAACAATTTTATCAAGTACCTAGTGAAAATTATTATAATTTATTGTTAGGTATTAATAATTCGTATTTATTATTAATAATAATTATTATTAATTATGATTAATTAATACGATATAATTCTGGGGTTTTTAATACTACGTCGGTAATAATTTTTCTATAAACCAACAAACATTCGAAATTACCTTCATTTCCGTAGCACGAAACGCACCTCAGAACAACAAACTCGACATCACTTAAGCCATATGATGTTCCAAAGAGCTTGTTAGTATGAAAATGGACCTGTATTTCAACAGTTTGAGTCACGATCGTGTTGTGAGGCACAATCCTTGAGCCGTCATTGAGAACGAACGGCTGGTCGTACAAAGCTGCGGATGGTCTTAAAGAATTCTACGGAACAAACTCTATCTAAATATGAAATAAAAAACATACCGTTTAATGGGAATTTTTCGAGATATGGAATTTTCAAAATTTCAAAATTCGTTTTGAACCCCTTCCCCTTGACCTAGGGTTATGAAAAGTTTCGAGGACCATTGTGGGGCTGGTCCAAACCCAGAAACCAAATTTCGTAATTTTAACTCAACGCTAACTGGGCAAAGTGGCGCGGACGGCGTACGGCGGACGGACGGATTTTTTTTTATTCGATTTTCTGAATCTACGTATCTTGAAACGTAAACCAACAAATTTTGAGGGGGGGTTAAAATTTTTTTTCTTTGGGCGATTCCAATGGTTCATTATCGAAGATAATAAACCAAAAGAAAAAACGTGGTTGATACTTGAGATGTTCTTCATGGTTAGTCTGCTCTAAGCTTATTACAGAATGAGATATCGCAATTCTGACTTCACCATCGTGTTCAGCGTTGAAAAATCTATAAGGGAGAGGATGACCCATAAATCCCCAAAATGAAACTGACAAGTGACACCTCATTCTACAGCATTTGTTAGATAATCAGTAAAATGGAGGTATTTTACATAAAACCAGTTGTTTCTTAAAACATTCGCTCTTATAGCCATGCTCCATGACAGTGGAATTTTTTTGAAGATAAACTTGATAACCTTTGCATATTCAAGTTGAACCCGAACCGCGACAACATCGTTTGCGAGAGTAATCCGAGTCGTAACGAATCGTACTTACTATAAGTACCTTTAACGGAAGGAAGGCGAGATTATCCTTATAGAAAATTTGCATTCAATGTTTCCCCCGACCTCCTTTCTATATTATAGAAAGTATCTTAACTAACTTCTTAACCTCTTGTTTGCAGGTGTACCAAATCCTACACGTCAGGGTGCGCGCGGGGCCTTCACCCCGACCTGGTAACTGGATCCTGGAGAAGTCAGTGGACGGCGTTGAGTTCTTCCCTTGGCAGTACTTCGCAGTTAATAGCGATGAGTGCCAGTCCAGGTATGGAGTGAAACCCACTCACCCAGGCCACATCCAGAGAGTGCCTGGACAACCTCCTTGTGTGACTGCCTTCTCCAAAGTGTCTCCGTTCGAAGGAGGAGAGGTAAGCATTATTTGGATCACAATTGTACGAGCACCGAACCCCTAACTCCCCTAGCGTGAGTACAGAGAGAGGGAAAAATTATTGGTAAGACAAATCCCGTCCAGTTCTCTAAAACGATGTTTGTCAATGATGTATGGGTGTTTATCCGAAATAGTGTAGGTATTTTTCAAGGAACAAAATTTCTGAATTTAAAACGATAAAACTCACCTTTTTCTTTCAAATTTATGCTCTCCTAGAGTTCCTTAGTTAACACTGTTAGCAGCAGCACACGATAGTAAGATCAATGATCAAAATCTATTTTTTAAAATTTTGACCTGTCAGATGAATGAATAATTGTTAATAACCTTTCATTTTAGCGAGGAAAGATTATAATATAACAACGCAAACATGTAAGAAACATTTTATTATAGCACTTTCGTAATATTTTTAAACTTTTAAATGCCATAAGACAGGCTTAAAGAATACATAAAGGAATAAAACATGAAGTTTTCTTTTGAGTTCCTCCGCTCTCGACATAATCTGTTTTTGTGGAGCCATTTTTTGGATGTTCTTAGTCCGCTTCAATCTATAAAATAACAGTCACATTCAAGAAACATTTAACCTATAAATAACAACTCAACAATAAAATAAACTAACATTTATACAAATTGTTTAAAATCTTCTCATTCATTCATCTGGCTCTCAAAAGTCACTGACAGCCAGATGAATGAAGGTGAACCCATGGGACACACCCAGTTTTTGATGGAGAAGCTTTTAAGACAACAATAGCGATTTGATGTAACTTTCCCTTAAAACTCGAGTTGTTAACCAACACAATCTTCTAGGAAACACTTCAGTCTTTCATGAACTTAGTGATTTACAGAGTGTGAGAACTTTGCTAATACCAGCATAGGGCAGCAGCCTGATGAATGAAAAAGTAGCACTTTGTGATGATATTAAACATTGATGGACAATTTAAAACCTTTAAAAAAGCACTGCTTATGTAGTTCAAGTTGCTAACTTGTATAAAAAATGAGAAAAAGTTAAAAAATTGCATAAGAACAGTGAGATATTGACACTGGACAAGAAAATACACATTCTCGGAGAAAGACCCATATGGGCCCCTTGGGTGCCAAGTGGTGTAAGTCCAATTTTGGCGAAATTGCGTTTTCAACAGTATTGGTAAAACATTTTAAAGGTTTTTACACGCTGAATAAGATGGTTAAGTCAGAATTGTGCTATATCTTATTTCGCTCTCAAACTGGAGCACTTTGAAGATGAAGAAACGTGGTTGGTACTTTAGATATTCTTCATGGACATCATGTTCGTTAATGGAAACATTTTACATAAAACCAATTATTTCTTCGTGTAGGTGAAATCTCAACCACTCGCGGTACATGTACTCCTTATGGAGTAACATTATACGGGTTTCTAATTAAAATGTTCAATTTTCGAATCATTACGAGGGTGTTTGGTAGTGTGACAGGAATGACGAATGAGGGGCAGGAATGTTGACGACTGGACTTAGGGTACCTTAACACATGTTGTTCATTTTATCACAATGACGGTCATTATGGGAAAGAAATAAAACATTTCGTTTTACAGCGAAAATGAAAACATTTTCATTAGTTCGAACATTAGCAGCGACTAGTTGTTTCGTTGTTAGGGCAGTTGTTTTGTTCTACTGCTAGGACCTCTCTAATACTAGTTTGCAATTTATTTATTCCTATTCATGTAAATGTTTTTCCAGGTGAACATTGGTCTAACGCAGGGTTGGCCCAACGGAAGCTTGTCCAGTCCTGAAGTTGCACTTCACACGAGTGCCAGATTCATAAGGATCAAAATCCAGAAATTGAGCAGCCACAAGTTTGAGAAAACTAGACATTCTCATGGCTCAGACCTAGTCAATAGGTACCTACATATTTAAAATATATTTCTATCTATTCTGCAACTTACTATTATCTGGTACAAATAATAATTATTATTGAAAGTATAACAGTGGCATATGAGCGCAAAGGGCCACAAATCTGAAATATGAAGGTCCAATCGATTTCAAATAAACACCTCGATTCGATTTGAAATCAACTTTTTTCGAGTTTTCCGACCTATTTGAGTGACAATTGCTCTTCTTGAAGGTCTATTCGATCTCAATCAAACACCTCGATTCGATATGAAGTCGACTTCAACCGTTTATCTCGATGTATTTGAGTTGACAATTGATCTTCTTGAAGGTCCATTCGACCTCAATCAAACACCTCGATTCGATATGAAGTCGACTTTTTTCGTTTATCTCGGAGTATTTAAGTTGACAATAGCCCATCTAGAAGGTACATTTGATTTCAAATAAACACCTCGATTCGATTTGAAATCAAGTTCTTTTGTGTTTTTTGACGTATTTGTGTGTACAAGTACATACACGCGATAATACTTCATTAAATTAAAATTTTCAGTTGTCTCGAAAATACATCATTCTTGTTGACTCGAAAATTCGCTAAAACATTCCCATGAAATGTCGAGCTTATTCCACCCTATAATTACTTAGGGATAGTGTGTTGCTTATTCGGGTTTATCAAACATTAAATGTTTGATAAACCCGAATACGAAACAAATTTGGTTTCTTCTCACCTCATAGTACCAGTTTTGTACAGAATTATAATTATTACAATAATCATTTTCAGATTCTACTACACCATTAAGGATATTCTGATACAAGGAAGATGTAACTGCAGTGGGCACGCGTCACGATGTCCATACGATCTAATGCTCGGTGTAAGTGTGTTTAGGCTGCAAGTCGCCCCTCAAGATCCCACAAGGTCAAACTCAGTTTCCCCAACTTTTCAGGAGACAAAAAACGGCTTGTCCAACGTACTGTAGTAATTTACATGGTTATCGCGGCTTTTCTACGTTGAAGGACCCTTTTCCTGCATTGCAATAAAGGCCAAACCAAGGAGCTAGAAAGACGGGCCGTGAGATTTCGCATAAGTATCCTAACTCATTTTGCCAAAAAACTGAGTTAGACCTTGTGGAATCTTAAGGGACGATATTCATTCTTTGATGTTTTTTTCTACGGTATGATACTGTAGTAATTGTACTGATCTCTCAATATTACCTATTTTTCGCTTCTTCAGAAATCTGTATGCGAGTGTACGCACAAGACTATGGGGGAGCACTGTGAGGAGTGTTTACCTCTTTACAATCAGAGGCCTTGGAGGTCCGGTACTCCCAAAGAAGCAAATCCCTGCCTCAAGTGCGAGTGCAACGGTCACGCCCGCTCCTGTCGATACGATTCGGCTATTGATGGGACTATCGCTTCTGACGGATCATTTCTCGGTGGAGGCGTCTGCATCGGTTGTGAGGTATGTTTTGCATTTGATCGGAACTCGACTGGTCTTTAGGGTCGCTCGAATTGAACGTCGATTAATTTGTTTGATTTTAGTCTCACACTGCCGGAGTGAACTGCGAAAAATGCGAAGACGGCTGGTTCAGGTTGCCAGGTGTTCTATCGAACGCGACGAAACCCTGTGTCCCTTGCGAGTGTAATCCACGTGGATCTACAGGGTTCTGCTGGAAAGACAATTCTGAAGTTCATCTGAACAGAGTGAGCACATCCTCCTGCAATAACAGTATATTAACTGCCCCTGCTATCATTTCACTAAACAGCATATCGATATTCCCACGCTAACTTGTTTTTTTTTTTTTTTTTTTTAATATTTATTGCAGCTGCCAGGAGTTTGTGAATGTTTGGAAGGGTTCACTGGTCCTAAATGTGACAGATGTGCACCAGGCTATCGAGGTTTTCCCAATTGCACGCGATGTGACTGCGACCTCAGAGGTCTGCTTCCAGGAAGCTTGTGCGACTCACACTGTGTTTGTAAAGTTAGTATTTGCTCGATTGTTACAATGTGCATCTTGTTCGTGTTTTTTGAGTGTACAATTATTGCCATTTATGCGTGGTTCTTACAGCCAAATGTTGAGGGAAAGCGATGCGATCGCTGCAAGCCTGGATATTTCTTCATGGAGCAACTCGATGGCGCAATTGAGTGTACAGAATGCTACTGTTCAGGGCTGAAAGTCAGTTGTGAGAGGGCAGCTGGTTATAGTGTCAATGAGGTATACAGCTAATACCAAGTTATATATTGTTTTTATTTTTATTTTTATTTTTCAATTCATCTCCACTGTCTCCTATTTAATACAGTTCATGACCATGGAAGGTTGGCAAGTTAGTGATCTCTCAACCAGCTACATTGTTCAGCCCTATAACCGATTCCCAAAATCACGCCAAGTCTCCATAGCCGACGCTCAAATGACAGGACTTGAGAGCTACTATTGGCTTGCACCTCCGCCGTACCGAGGAAACAAACTCACCAGCTACGGTTCGACCATCACATTTTCAGTCAGTTGGGACTTCATGAGAGGCGATACTAGCGGAAAAGAGACAACTGGTCCTGACCTAGTCCTCATTGTAAGTATTTCCTTAATACTGCACCGTTTTATTCACAGTAGTTTCTACCACAAATGCACAGATACTTTATTTGGTGGTCTATGCTGTTCAGGGGCACAACGGTTTAAGGATCGGCTATGGAAATGCGCCACACTCCGATCGGAGTTTGAACATTACTGTTCCACTTGTGGAGGATGGGTGGTACCACGTTCTGGATGGAGTGAAGGACATTGTCACTAGGCTCAGGCGGAACCAAGAAAACTGGGAAGAATTTCGTGGGGAGAATATTAACCGCGGACAACTACTCAGCGTGTTAGCAAATCTGAAGCACATGCTTGTCCGTGCGAAGTATCACACTGACCAAGCAGAGGGCAGGTGAGTTTTGTTGAAAAACAACTTGCTTCACCAGTGATGCATTATTTAATTTCAATTGCGAATTGTTCTTAATTGTCATTGTTATTGTCTACAGCTTATACGCTTGCACAATTGAGTTGGGCAATGAGGGTGGGAGCGGGACGTCTGTTGGGTTCATTGAAAAGTGCTTTTGTCCTGTTGGTAACGCTGGGCTCTCGTGTGAACGGTGCGACTATGGATACACCAAGATAACTGATGGTGTTGCCCCCATGCACAAAGTGGTTTGCTCGAAGTGTAATTGTCATGGCCATTCACCCTCGTGTGATTCAATCACTGGACAGTGTGCGGTACGTCACAGGTGTACAGAATTAAGAAACAACTCCAGATCCAACGAATCTTCAGTTAAAATAATGAACCAAACCACTTTCTTGCAGATCTGTGAACACAATACAACTGGTACAGTTTGTGACAAGTGCGTAGAGGGTTTCTATGGAGACGCCACCAATGGATCACCAAATGATTGTAGGCAATGCGCTTGTCCTTTGATCGAACCAAGCAACAACTTCAGTCCTACTTGTACAGCAGACCATCATGGCTACATTTGTACAGCCTGTCCCAGTGGTTACACAGGTAGACATTGCGAACAGTAAGTACCAGAAATTGTATACTCATATGTGATTTTCCTTTTTATAATTGACTCATTAGATTGTATGTTTCTTGAAATTTCCTCGTGTCTAGATGTGCTCCTGGATATTATGGAAACCCAGAGGAAGTTGGGTCAACTTGTAAGCCTTGCAATTGCAATGACGGACCCTGTGACCATCTCACTGGAAGGTGCCTTACATGTCTTGGAAATACTCAGGGGTGGAAATGTGACAAATGTAAACCCAATCACTATGGAAATGCCACTACTACTGGTTGCTTTCGTAAGTAGGATATTATTCTCTTCAAAGTTAGTATGTAGCACTATGATTTGCCAATCTCCATCTTTCTGCTGTAAGTTTTCACTTATTCTTAAATGTGACCACTTGGATATCTTTTTCTCAAGTTGGGTTTTCAACATAGCACTATGAAAACCACACTTTCTCGTTTGGTCCCTTATTTTGATATTCCATTTTTCCCATTTTGTACAGGTTGTGGTTGCAGTCCTACTGGTTCGGAAATTACTGAAGGTTGCAACTTGGAAGATGGTCAGTGTAAATGTAAAGAGAGGTTCACCGGAAGAACATGTGATCGGTGTGAAGTACGTCCTTATCTATTTGTCACACTAACACGATTGTCAATTCTTGATTTTAACCTACCCATTTCTACATTGCCCTATTTGCAGACAGGCTTTGGAAACGTATCTGCCGGTTGTGTTCTATGCAATTGCGATAACGTAGGGGCGAAATCCTCATTATGTGACGCTGTCACTGGAGCCTGTGAGTGCCACCCAGGTGTCACTGGACTCAGTTGCCACACATGCCTTCCTGAGCATTACGGCTACTCAGACGCCGGTTGTAAACGTAAGTTGCTAGTTCTAATGTATTATTGCTAATCTTTCAATAGGTACATTACATACACGTTACCCACATTCTGATTTTTATTTTCAGAGTGTAACTGTAATTTGGTTGGCTCTGAAAGCCCTGACTGCGATATTTTTTCTGGAGAATGTAAATGCAAACCCAATGTTAGTGGAAGGATGTGTAACGTTTGCCAAGTAAGTAAAGATATTCTGAACGAGGTATGTAGAATGGGTTGGACGACACCTCCATGAGTATTAAATCATATGGAGCTTCCCAACAAAATTAATCTTGAGCTTCTTTCCGCTTGCAATAAGTGGCCGCTTGGTAGATCATGAAAGCATGCATCTTAAACTGCGTTCTCCTTCTCTCCATTTCAGCCTAGTTTCTGGGGTATGAGTGCCAATGGTTGCATCCCGTGCGAATGCGATCCTCTTGGTTCCCATAATTCAAGCTGCGATCAAACCACAGGACAGTGTTTCTGCAAGCCTGGTGTGGGCAACTTGAAATGTGACCAGTGCCTGTCGCGATACTACAACATGTCTTTGGAAGGATGTTCAGGTTACTGCTGAATTCAAATTCAATATCCAAGCTGTAGATGTTGGTTTGACTGTTGTTTTGATGGCATATACTGTTTATCTGACGAATTTTAAATGAATCATTTGTACTTTAGAATGCGATTTGTGTGAGCTGCCTGGTAGAATTTGTGACCCTGACACTGGAGCGTGCGTCTGTCCCCCTCTCACAGCTGGTGACTATTGCCAAGGGTGTGAAATCAATTCATGGGGTTATCATCCTCAGAAAGGGTGTAAGGTTTGTTTGACCCCATACATTCAGGTTGGCTTTTTGAGTACCACCCACGTTTGGTTCTTAATTTCATATTGGATCGTTATTATCTCAATTTATAGCCGTGTGACTGCGATCCTCTTGGATCTCTTGGAGGGAAGTGCGACGCCAACACTGGAAAATGCTCGTGCAAAGAAGGTTACCACGGTATCAAGTGTCAAAGCTGCTCCAAAGGTTATTTCGGCCACCCAACTTGCAAGAAATGTGATTGCAATGTCCCTGGCACGTTGCCACACCATTGTCAGGATGGAATTTGTGAGTGTGACGGTACTGGACAATGCCCTTGTAAGGTAAGCTCAAAACACCCTCTCAAACCTCAATCACCCAAATTTCAAGTCCGTAATCGACCGCAATTTATACATTTACAGGAGCACGTCCACGGACTTCAGTGCAATAAATGTAAAGACGGTACGTTTGGTTTGCTCGAAGAGAATACTAAAGGATGCACCGAGTGTTTCTGCTTTAATCGCAGTACTGTTTGTACGGATGCTCATCTTGAATGGAAAGAAATTCGTATTGGTCGACCACGTATCATTACCATCAACTATGACAACGAAACCATCCCCGACAACGTTATGTCTCCCGTGAACACTCAAGAAATCTGCTACATCAATGTAAGTCGTCGTTACTTTCACTTTCTGAGGAAAATTACGCTATTTAATATCAATCACACAGCAAAACCCAATCGTTCTCATAGTTCGTCATGCAGGTACCTATTTCAACAACCTTTATTTTTGCTAGAAATGTATCGAAATTGAGTTTTTATCACCTTCATTGAAATTGTTGAGAGTTGGCATGAATTCCGTACAGTGAACAAAAATATAGGATAGGAAGAGGGGACCAATTTATCAGAAGAGTAATCACTTTGGCGGACAGCAGAAATGTTCAATATTTTATGGTTAAAAAATGGTGTAAAATGTTAATTATTAACACTTAGTAGGTCACACATTTGTATGAATGGCAATAGCAACAATTATGTGACTTACAATGAAATTGCAGTTGGCTATGCCTGGAAACAACGGGATGGTGAAGAAGGAAGAAAAATATCTAAACATCACCAACAATCTTCGTGTTATTCCTGGGCAAGAGGGCAATGTGGAGCTGGGAGTGAGCTACTGGTTTGACTCTCCAGTCTATTGGCAACTCCCAAACGAATTTCTCGGGGATAAAGTAAGCTAGTGGATGATTGTGTCGATCTTTTATCGAACTGTTCACTTAACTTGAAATGTTTAATTTAGTTTGAACTTTAGGTTTTGTCGTACGGAGGTTATCTTCGATTCACAGTTGAAACCAGAGGAGGATCTACTTTGTTCCCCGAGTCGGTGCTGTCGTCTTACCCTTTGATTCAAATTCAAGGAAACAACAAAATAGTCCTGGAACACTTCCCTTTCAATGGCAAATACCATTCAGGGAGGCTCAATGTGAGGTGTGTTTATGGTTTATTTCCAATTTGATTTAGGCAAACGCGCATTCGTTGTATTATTGATATCCACCTAACATTTGAATTCTACTCCAGGCTTCATGAAACATTGTGGAGGATGAAAAATAACCCAAAGGACTACGTGTCAAGAGAAACAATGATGTTGGCCCTCCAAAATCTCCAACATATTCTTATAAGAGCAAGCGATTCTATGAACTTCAACGAAGCAAGGCAAGTGGAAATTGAAGTACTGAACTGTACAAATATATCAGTAGAACAGACATAGATCAATAGAACAGCGCATAATATGTTATTCTTCTCTGAGTTAATGGATTTATTTCAGGATTCGTGAAGTCACGCTGGACACCGCCATTGCATTCCCCACAACCAAATCACCCAGTGCGACAGGTATTGAATTATGTGAGTGCCCCAAACGCTACAACGCTTCTTCATGCCAAAATCCTAGCATAGGATTTTATAGATATCGCAATGACATAGTAAAGTCAACGATCATCATTGATCTGATTGGTGAAGCCAAACCTTGTGAGTGCAACAATCGATCGTCTATCTGTGAAATGGAAACTGGCAAATGCTTGGTAAGCAATCATAATCTACCTTCGAATAGAGTGTTTGAACTATTTTTCTTCAGTAAAACTATAAAGTATTTGTCTTGATCAAGATTATATGTACATAATGTGTATATGTGTATACACTGTTGGGTTGCTGACTGTTGTATTTTTGATCAGTTCACATTGTATCTGTGAGCAGTCATTGGCAGTAAAATGTTGTTCAGGATTGTGCGGATTATACCGGAGGACACCAATGTGAGACTTGTGCTGAGGGATTTTATGGCAGCCCGAACGAAGGTGTGGCTTGTAAAGCATGCCCCTGTCCTTCTGAAGCCAGGAACTTTGCATCTAGCTGCGAAGTATTTGAAGATGGCAATAGAGTGTGCTACTGCAAAACTGGTTATGCTGGGCAGTACTGTGACAGGTACGTTTGAACTTTTGCTTGTTCACTCCCATTAGCCAGAATAGTGTTGAGTAGACTTTTTGTACATGGCTACTTGTCTGTAGTATGATCAATACATGGATTTACTATTTTAGGTGTAGTTACGGATACTATGGCAACCCAACCAGTGGTGGATCCTGCAAGAAGTGCGAATGCCATCCTCATGGTCGTAACAGTGAAGGATGTGACGAAAACACAGGACAGTGTTCATGTCGTCCAAGGGTTACTGGCTGGGACTGTTCAGTTTGTGTGAACAAACTTCATGTCTTGTCTGAAAATGGGTGCACTGGTAAGTACAAATGTTTGTACAAATTTTGTACAATGGGTGTAATTCGCATAGGGGGTACGTTTTCAAGATACTGCCTCTTCATTCAACTGACGTGGTGGGTATAAATTGATGGCTGGCGAAACTATGAGTTTTCCTGAAATAGGGGTTAATGAGATTAAATTACTCCTGCTTTAACCAAACAGACATTGTCTTTTATGAGCGTGTAACTTTATGAGTGGAGTTGCATGAATTGGGGTGAGGCACGAGAATCCCCTTTGGCTCTAGCGAAGCATTACTTAGTGAAGCATTACTCCAATGGGAATAATAGGAGTTCCCAAATCATGAGTTGGCCTGGTCAGACAGCTCAGCGGGTTTTTAGAAACTATAGCTGAGTGGTACCCCCAATACTTAAGGTAGTTTGTTTATTCAGATGATTCCGCCAAGATTTTGACCACCGATGCTGGGACAGAAGTCTTCTTGGCCTCTTTCCAGGTGTTACTGCAGTCGTAAAGTCAACTTCAAACTTTGGTGGAGACGTGAAAGCCATTCCATCTCGATGGAATAGTTTCATTCCAGAGTTCAAATTGTGTGCACTTTGGAGATTGCTTCATGAGTGGCCTCCCTAGGATTATGTTCTGCACTTTGGGTGGCCGCGTATCTGCGTAAAAGACGAATGGTTAAAGTTACCATGGGGACAGAAAACAAACTAATTTCCATGGGTGCACTTTCTAGTCTATGGTTGACTACCATCTTCAGCTGTGCATGTTGCATTCTATTGAAACGCTCTTTTGTCATTTCTAGAATGCACTGATGATTGCATTGTGAATCTACTCGAACGAATCTACGGAATCGAAGAACGTCTGGAGAATCACACGAGTAATATCTTGTCTGGAATGTTGGCACCTTCCCATGAACCTCTGATGAGGATGAACTTGAAAGCTGCTGAACTGGAAAGATCTCTGCAACAGAGCAAAGACAACTTCCTTTGGGCTGAAGAACTTCAGGAGACTGTTGATAAAGATTTTAGATCCAAGGAAAAACAACTCGTTCAAAAAGTAAGTCTCGAGCTCCTCCATAATTATACCTATCAAGGAATAAGGTGTACCATGTTTGTAAGCATAGAGAGATATAAGTTCCTATTTATTGACTTTATTGCATCTTTATCAATGGCCTTGTGTTTTCAGTTGAAGAAGCTTTTCAAAAATAAAAATCCAGATGAGATGCTTGGGTTTGTGATTGAAGCGAAAAATAGTACTGATGTTATACATTATGGCGTCAAGACAATGACCAGGGAAATCTATGGTAAGTTTTTCTCTGTTCCCAGACCCCTTGTACGTTAAGCATGAAGTTGATAATTCTTAGATTTACTACTAATTTATATGAGATACCCAAATTTAGCTGACCCCCGTCTATTTCGGGGCTGTTTCCGATGCTTTTAGCTGGTGAAAACTAAAGCTTGAATACTTTGTGCTGGAAATGTTTACAGGCATCTCAACTTTATATATTTTTTTTTGTAAGCGTTTGGTGCATTTTGAAGCAATCGAGCATTTTTATTACTTATTTATGTTTTTCGTGCTTAAATATTTAATGACGGGTGTTATTTCAGATATGAGCAGCAGGTTGAAGACCTACGCTGAAGGAGACTCCGAAAAAATAAGCATTGATGCGATGCTTCTTGAAGCCAGGATGATTTTAGGAAGAATCAGAGATACTGATTTAGAGACCAAGGCCATAGAAAGTGATCGTTTGCTGAGGTAAGAAATCTGTTTGGTCTTCAACTGTTTCACATCGCCAACCCATCTGTCGTCTTTGACGTTGTAAATATGTGGGTGAAAAAATTCTGTTTTAATAAAAAAAAAAATTTTTGTTTTGGTAGTGGAAATAATGTTGTTGGGGGTGTCTAGCCGCCAGTGATTTGTCTTCATGATTGTACATTTATTGTAGAATGAAATCTGGGGGACAAGCCCAGACCCTTGGATTATTACAGTTTAGATCAAGGATCAAAGCAAGGAAACATGGAAAATGTTTTCGAACGGGTACATAATAACAGAGGAAACGTAGTAGTGGAAGAACAAAACTTGACACTCACAAGTGAACACCCCACACCCGAACACGAGAGAAACACGAAGTGTAAGGTCCCGTTTCAAGCCCTGGAGCGAGGTAGGAAGAGGGACAGGACGACAACGCTCTTCCAAACCGAATCACGCCAGTCAAAACATGTACCATGTTAAAAAAAAAAAAAAAAAAAAAAAAAAAACATGTCTGAGAGGATGGAACAATTTACAAGCCTGAAGGATGGAAGCTTGAGAATTCGTGTGCCGGAGGAGCAGGCCTCAGGAGTAGTGTTCGTGACTATGCTGGAAGAATAGAAAATAGTTTTCCCCAAGAGGCCGACTCCTTCAAACGTCTAACTGGCGCAATTTTCGCGCCAACGCGACCGCTCGTATGGTAACTAATAATTATTAATTTTAATCCTAATCTAATCCAAAACCCGTGTTCTATTTCCCAAAAGAAACTCAAATCAATTTTAATATTGCAAATCCGTCATTCCCCTGTCGACATAAAACGTATTTAATTCCGCATCTTCCACATCAGCTCCAATCTCCCTGCATCATTCTAGCGACCGAGGGGTCGAACCCAAAATCAGTGTTTGGTGGAAGAAACTTGCAAGAGGCAAGGTTTGATATAGTGGCTTTGTATAGTTGCACGGGGAAAGATAAGTGAACGAGTGAAGTCGGGAAATCAGTGGTTTATTGTGGTAGAACAATTGAGAATATGGAAAACTGGTAACATCGGGAGGCATTAGACTGAATAATGTCGGAATTCGGGCAATATGGCGTCACATTTCGGTATAATATAGGTGCCTACTTCGTGTTTTACCCTTTTCTTGGCGTATTACCCCAACTGGCGTTTATAAATTAGGAAATAATATTCTGGAATTATTTTGTGATAATCTGGAAGTTTAGGAGCGCTGGTGGTCTTCGGGAAATAAGGGAAACTAAAGGCGCCAGTGGAAAGTCGATAGAGTTAGTGACAACTTTATGTAGAAAGGTGGGAGGTCGAGAGCGCTAGTGGGCTACGGGGAATAAGGGAAACTGAGGAACTGGTACCCCAAGAGGAAACTGAGGCCCCAAGAAACTCAAACTGCTTTAGGGGGCCGAACAGGCTTCAAGCCAAGTATTGAAGCGGGATGGAACTCCGTGGTTCATGAATGTAAGTTCCAACCTTACTGGATAATGAGGATAACCCTCCTTCACAGGATAACCCTGTGAATAGAATTAAAGCTATATAACTTTACCACCAGAAGGTTGAAGACACTAATTACTGGGGGTTGATAGCTACATTGGAGTGATCAGTTCACACTTATGACTATTGCTTATGGTAAGAACTTCACTCAATTTCTTAGATTAGTCAGCCTTCAAATAATGAACTTCCCTTTGAGGTTACACGACCCTAATACGGCTCCTAAAAATATCTAACTTTCAGCATCCCAGTTTAACTCAATTCCGCGTACTATTATTCTCAATGCGTCGCAATCCTTGTGAATATGAAGAGGATCCTGAATATTTTAACTTTATTTGGTTGCAGAACTTGTGGAAACTCTTTGAACGAACTGAGCTACCTCGGAGACCGCCGGGAAATTGAATTCCTTCACCACCGGAGCGACAAGTTGACCAGTAAAATCAATGAGCTCAACAATATTGCTTACAACGCACAAAACAATTACTTCAAAGTAACTTTTTTTTCTTTTTTAATCAACATTTGTACGTAACGTTATAACGATTAGTGGACGGATCGGCCTTTCTTCCATTGATCGCAAATTTAATCATATTGTGTGATGAGGAGGAGGAGTGGAATGGGGCAGTCAATTAGGAAAGAATATCTATTTACCTCCTCCTAGGGAACTCATGCATCCGCTCACTTTTCAGGCGCCAAAGAACAAATTTGATTCCATGTTGATCTGTCTGTAGGTTCCACAAGTATGACAATGGTAACAATACTGATGGTATACTTGGTGGTTGGCCCTCTGAACGTTCTAGTAGTTCTAACAAAGTATGAAGTTCCAATCCAGGAATACAAGCATGGATATTGGCAGGGGTGTTGTAGATGTATAGAAATTTGAATATAGAAGTTTACCCACCAAATGTAGAAACATAGAAATTAGAATGTAGAAGATTGGAGGAGAGAAAGAAATTGAACAATATCAAGAATTTGAATTGCCAATATAAATGCTTATACGCAAAATGGGTTTGATCCCTATATAGGAGTCCCTTCTGGGAAAGCTCCTCAAATTTCAAAAAATAGTGGAGGTACCGAGGCAAAGCCTGCACGTACCTACCAACCACGCTCTGCTACCATGTAATGTTTGGCTGGTGTGACCCCCTGTTCAAGGGAGGTTTGGCAATATGCCCACCCAGAGGAATATCCGGTCGGTGCTTCCACAGAACCGTACATCCCCAGAGCCGTCGAACAAAAAGATCGAGAAAAGGGGTAAAGCAACCATCACAAAGTTTGATTCGTGATTGTGCCCTATTATTTCCAGTTCTATTCTTCTGATTTTAATTAAATTTTGGGCAACCCTGAAATTATTATTGCTAAATCCAAAAACCAACGTATTCACCTGTCATTGAGGTAAATGCGCTACATTGAATGCACCAACTAATTGCATACCTATGTTTGGAAGCTATACTGCCCGCCCAGTGGCGGACGTTCAAACAATTATGTTAAGGGGCTGTACATTTTTCCAGGTGAAAGAGTTGATTAATAAGAACCAAAACTTCACTAGGGTGTTGAAAGCAAGGAACTTTGACATTGGCATATTCGCTGACGAAATTAACAAAATGGCCAATGAATCATTCTACCTTAACGAAATGACTAAAGTCAATATTTTGGAGGCAGAAGATAGCGCAATGGTATGTATCAGTAGTTTGGTATATTCGATGAATTACTTAATGCTCACCTACGAAGGTACTGATTGTCCTCCTAATTATGAGAACTTCCGGCCCCAATTTGTATCCCCTGGCTTAACGCCCTCTGGCATCAGCACAGTATGCTCTACTTTTTGTTATGAGCTGACTTACCTGGCCCTCCCATTCTCCTCATGTTAGTAAACTTTAGAGGTCATGCAGTTCCTGAGCAGGTGTAGATACTATAATAAATCTACTATAATTATAGTGGTTATAACGTTTTTATGAATTTGTAGTTACTAAAATGCTTGGTAAATTTTCAAGGCAATCATTTCACTGTACGACTCTGTAAATATCGGAGCCAGAGCAATCGACGACCGAGCAACCAATCTAGCACTTATGAAAGAAAATCTAACAAATTCTGTAGTGCAGGCTTTACTTCACGCCGACAAACTTATGGAAGAGACGGTCGTCTATAGAAAGTACGTTCAAATTATTTTACTTGCGTGAATACAAGTTATGGACTATTTCGTTCACTTTTACTTATTCTATTGATGTTACTGTTTTGCAGTTGGTTTAAATCGGACAATAACACTCTCGCGATGAGAGCAACCAACGCGTATCAAGATATCATCAACTCACTGAAGGAAGCGGAATACGCTGTGAATAACGCTACCCTTGCGGCGGAGATTGCTCATGAAGAAGTAAGATTTTATTTATGCGTGATATAAATTTAGTCAATTAATGAAGTCAAGTCCCGAGGAATTATTTAGATCATCGTAAGAAGCAGCACCGCGTATCAACCATTATGGCCAAAATGAGGTTATAACTCATTCTTTTAAGATAAGATGTTTAGCATGAATTGGCTCTCCCTAGACATCTAATATGAAAAAATTTTGAAAATTATAACAGGATTTATCAACATTCAACTAGGTTGGGCACTGGTTTTTTGCTTCTCCTGAAAAGTAGGCGTTTGATTGATACGTGGTCCTGTTTCTTTAGGCGATGAGATATGAATGTTAATAGTCCATTCAAACCACATCAATATGAATGTAAGGAACAGGTACCCGTCCATTTGTATTGTCCAAAATACGTTTCAGGTTGAGGTTCCTAAAATTAAAATATTAATCAACGAAATAGGATTTATTAATAATGTAAGTTATTAATTTTAACGTATACTTAGTGTAATTGGCCAGAAATACGAATTAATGCGATTTCCAATAGATTAAGAAAGATTTTATAAGAATTAAATGGCGAGAAGTGGCGAATATCACTGGGTTACAACTCATTCCTTTTGCTGCCACTACACATCTAAATAATTGCCGTTTTCAGTGACGCCATCTGTATAAAAAAGATTGTGTGCTTCACTGGAATTTTCGTGGTCTCATCCCGTCAAAACGTCACATGGCACTTTCTTCAAGCTTCAAAATCTTGTTACTAATCACGTATTCATTCCCCCATTTTCGATCACTCACGAATCCAACAATCAAAATCCGTAATTCTAGCTCATCCGAACTGGTGTGGGTAGCTGCACTAATATATAGAGAAAGGGAGAGAAAACACGCTCTGTTTAACTAACGAGTGCAATTCTAGTGGCCACTAGCCGTCGGTCCCGTCGTTGACGGGCAGAACTCGGGGTATGTCCATCTGCTACTCTTACCTGTCGCTTACGGATTATACCTCTTACATGTCCCTTTACAAACCCTTATAATCTTAAATACCAAAAATAATATTCATCTGTCTCAAGGGAAGGAAGAATTTAAGATTTTGATATTTCGGGTTCCCTATAAACCCCCACCCCTATGCATCGGATCCGAAAGTGAACCCCCCTATGTCCTTCACCATTTACAGAAACATTTAAATACGGGAGAAGGGTTCGATCCATTGAGCCGTTTTTGCGTGATTGAAGAAACAGACAAACAAACCAAATTCAAAATCGGCATGGTTCGACTCACGCGAAACGAATAACTGTAGTGACAATTTTCGAAAATACCAACACGAAAATCGTAACTAAATTCAATTATACAGATTTGGCGAATCCACACCATCTAAATATTTTCTTAAAATTCGTTTTTGATCAGATGTTTTAAAAATTCGGAGTCCCCAAAAACCGTTGTGATGAAGTGTCGTCTAGAAAATATCAAAAATTTGTACAAAATCAAATCGTTTACCTAATATAATTTCCATTTTAATGTTCTCTTTTATTAGTGTCTCGTCATTAAACTCCTCCTCCTAAATTGTCCTTCTACCTGAAATACTCTTTCTGCTACCTGTCACAATACGTCAATTGACAGTTATATCCGACCTGCAATCGTATATCTACACACTCTCTCTGTAGTGTCCCCTTTCATTACTCAAAAAAATATTTAAATATATATTCACACACTTAAATTAAATCAAATCGTAGGGTTGTTGGTGAATGCTGAAAATTGAATGAAAGTTCCGAATTACTTGTATTCAATAGAATAGAACTCATGAAACTTTTATTGTATGCTTTTGTAACTTGCATGTATGATCAGTGGCGGCTAAAGGGGGCTTGGTCCCCTCCCCAGAAATGAAAATTCGCAATTTTTTTCGGCTAAGTTAGAATAATAAATTTTTTAGGCAAATTAATATTATGTTCTTAGTTTATTACCTAAGTCCTTATTACGATTTATAAACATGACTGTAGCTCTCATGAAAGTTTTCTACCTTAATGCGATAAATGCCACCAAACAGTGCAGCGGTACGAAGTGGAGTAGTGGACTTTTGTTAAATAACTATTTTGTTGATAACTATTGATTAATATATTGATCGTAAAATTGATTAGCCTACTGTAATAATTTCCGGGTGCCTGGTTATAGAAAAGTTTTATTCTACGAGGATAACCCCAGGCACGACGGTAGTAAGCCCATACTAAATTAGCTCTCCACAGATATTTTGCTCTATAGCCGCCTATTTGTATGATACGGCATTATTCAAACTTGCTCTCCGCCCCACAGGCATATCCCGGTATTGGAACACCATCACTCGTCGACCAAGCGATCACATCGAAAAAGATCTCCCAGAGTCTGCGCTCGACGGCTGAAGAACTCCTCAACAGCGTCAACTCGCTCGACCCGAAGCTCGAAGCGTCTTCGTCTGCTTTGGAGAGGGTCAATAAAAACATCGCAATTATTACAACCGAAAAGGCGAATATTGGAAAACAAATCGAAGAACTCGAAGAAACATTATCAACTGGTAAGCATTAACTTGACCCACCTAATAGAAGAGTCGGGTATTCACGCTCTTTACCTACCCCACGGCAAATCTGTACTGTAAGTCCGTTTGGCATTCTTCTTACTGGGAACTTGAATAGGTCTCTTAGGTCTTTTCCCTACCTCTGCTGTACGAATAGCTAAGGTATTACAATAAAGGTAGTGTGTATTGAAAATATACACTAACTAGCTGTAGGGGATCGTGTGACACAATGAAACCCGAAAGTTGGTTTTGCCTACAACTCCCCTCGTGAGACTTCTTTTACTTTCTCCTGTTACTTTAGGATTATGTTATACATCATGTATGACCTTGAGCGGCCATTTGCACAAAAAATGAATTTTGTTCTATTTTGCTCCATGCCCGGGGCACAATGAAATCGCACAACCTTCAAACAACGAGAAAAAAACTTTTTTTTTTTCTCAATTAATGAATATGCAAGAAGGAGTCCTTTGCTAGTTTTCCTCTGTCGCATTCTGAAACAAAACGAAAAAACAACTTACTGTACAATGAAAAACTGATGAGGCTCAGTGAAACACTCATGGGGCTTCATATAACGTTTCATTGTGCCATTTTGGCCTCAATCACGTGAACGTGAAGAGGTAGACATGCCAAAGTCGGGCAAAATCTTAAGCGATACATTTATAATGAGATAACATAATTATGAGATTATAATGAATAACATAATTACACTTACCTGGAGATCAAAATTCGTTTGACGAAAATTTTAAGATTCAACACAAAATCCTCACTTGAGCTCGTGGAATCTGTCACACAACTAACGTAGAGGGGGCTATCTGAAGCCAGTTTTAAGGTCATCCTCTGTAGGGATTCAAATCGATTATAATGCTCTTATGCTCTTTCAAAATCCTGATGTATTCGAAAAACAATTAATCAAAAAACAATAATCGATCAATACAAATAATCGGTAGCTATAAATCGATTAATTTGGGGTAAAATAGTCGATTATCCTATTAATCGATAATTATCGTTTTATATAATTAATCGTTTTTCGAATACATCAGGATTTTGAAAGAGCATAAGCATGGACGAAAGAGATATCCACGGAGGTAGTAACAATAACAACGACGATTTGTCTTCAACCCTGTATTTGTCATTTGTCTCCTACTTTCATACTTGGTACTTTTATTGGTTCTATTTATGGTTCTATTTATACATCTGATCATGGAGTTGTGGCTCTTAGCTTTAGGAGCCACTCAGCTGATTCGAGCCCTGTGCACCTTAAAGTAGAGGCTACATGCCAAATTTCAAGTCTCTACCACTACAGGAATTGTGCCAAAAAAAGTCACATTTTTTGTATCACGCGAATTTGATTTTGAATGGCCCCCAGCCATAAGATGAATCGGTGAATGTTAAAAGGGCAGTTGTCCATGTTTTGTCGATGTTTTTTTGTTTTTTGCATTTTCGGGTTCTATATGGGCAGCCGCATTGTTCATGGTTCAATAAATGATTAAATGGTTACCTACTGGTATAACAAATGGGTAAGGTCCAATTGAAATCTTTTGCCAATATATTCGGAACAGGACAGTTTTTTTTCGTTTTTCCAAAAGTCAGCTTTCTTGGACTACTGCCCCTATAACATTCACCGATTCAGATATAGTATTTGCAGATAGAGTTAACCTTTTTGCAAATCAAATTAATCTTTTGACAAATTTAATTAAACTTTTTACAAATAAATTTAATCATTTTACAAATAAAGTTAATCGTTTTACAAATAAAGTTAATCTTTTTGCAAATAAAATTAATCTTTTTACAAATAAAGTTAAACATTTTACAAATGAATTTAAATCTTCCCACTGCAGTAGGTAAGTTTGATTTTTAACGCATATCATGTTTTTTAAACAAAGGACAAGAACAAAGAACAAGAACATAAACATAGAAAAGGGCGAAGAAAAACATCGTCTTTAAAAAACAATGTCCTTTCTAATGATGAGGTGAACAACCTCTTCTAATGAGAACGTTGCCCACTTGCAGCCGAAGTTAAATTGATGAACATGTTCATTACATAGTTCGAGCAGTCGTTTGGCGTAACTTCTCCGACACTTCGAGATATAACTTCCACTAAGTTATGTTCCCCAGGAACACTCATGATTCTTCGAGCCGCATTCTTAATTTTTGAAAATGCGCGTTCTGCTGGGTTGAGCATAGGGGAATAAGGCGGCAGAAATTGTATGCTCATTTGGGAAGAATTCATGAAGTCATTAACCTCTCGAGCCTTGTGGATATTGGCATTTTCCATTACTAACACCGTATTATTCCATACGTCACATCGCTTATTACCTTACGATTAATCATTTGACGTTACAATCGATATTTGGTTCCGATGTTGCATCCCTAATCCTCAGAACCTTCTTCTGGACCAGTAAGGTACGCCGGAGGTATGAGGTTGTCCAGGAGTTGTTGGCTCTTATGGGACTGGATGATGGTGTTACTGGTACATACCTAATCTAAAAGTTAGTTTTTCCAGTTCGGAACGCATGACCCACTCTGGTTGGATTAAGATCGTCCCCTGGTAACGTACCTGGTGAAAACGTCACTGACTTCTTGGAGACTTCTGTTTTCAACAGTTCATCTATATGTCGCTTGATTGTGTCATCTTCGTTGTCAACAATTTATCTAGAAATGAAGATTTCCGAATTTTCGTATCAGAGTAATATCTGATTTTACTGGGACCCACGCCAAGTTGCCTGGTTTTTGAAGTTCACGGTTTCTGGATTGCTTGATAGGTTTCATTGCATCCAGATGAAAATCACAGTGAAAATACAGCTCACCTGGTGTTTCATCACAGGCCAATGGTGTTGCCATGTACCTGAATACAATTTCTCGAATCTCGCAGTGAGGTGGCGCTAGGTCTTCTTTCATTGCTGCCAGTCTTAGCTTTAGCGTCTGTACATTCCTCTCTGCGCGCCCTTTCGTGGATGAGTGTCCAGGCGCAATGTTCAGTTTTTTTAGAAATCCATTCTTCTCACAAAACGATTTAAATTGGTCACTCACGAATACACATGCATTATCGGATCCCACAAAGCTTGGAAACCCATGGACCATTTTACCGGCAAATTGTTGTTTGGATTTAGCGTCCATCACTATCAGGAAATGGCAGTCTGTATGAAGACTTAGTCAAAACCATGTATTGATTCAATTCTATGACTGATTATTGGATTCAGAACATCATTCTCCTTTTTCAGTGAGAGATTCTTCTATGGATACCATCGCTAAGTGCGATGAAGTCATCGAGTACACTGAATATGTGGAAGACGAAGTTTTTTCATTGCGTTTCAACATCACAAATAAGTTGCAACCCACTTTGGATGATTTGGACGCCGACGGTGAAATGAGTCTAAACACAGCCAGAGACTTGAGTACGTGGAACTTGTTCAGAATAATTTAATTGACCTCTTTCTTCCGCCTAAAAGTGCCTAACGTTTTTACGATTTTACAGTTGACGAAGCTCAAGCGAGTACTAAGCAAACGCAAGAAGTGATTGATCGAATGGAATTCACCAATAAGAAACAGAATGAACAGTTTGAAAAATGGAATGATACAATCGCCAGCAAACTGGAGGAACTGCGCAATAAAATTACTCGAGCTCATCACAATGCGAATAGGGTAAGTTTAGAGGTTTAAATTAGTAGGTACTTGGTTTTACTCGGCATTTGGGAGAGATGCAGCGACCAAAGACTGTATTTTGAAGTAACGTCAAGTTTTTCCCTATTCGTTATTTGAAGCAACGAAGTTGATATTCAGATTGGTCAATACAGACAAATGTACGAACTAACATCGCGACGAAATCGTGGAAACCCTGTCAAAAAGAAGAACGAGTAGTTGAAAAATTGTCCATTTCCACTAAAAGAAGAGTACACTGTTAAATCCCCCCCCCCACTCATCCTCAGCTTCATCACTTCAAACAGCCAATCAGAAGCTGTTTCCTTTCACTATAAATGCCCCAACCTATCCCATCTAATTTAGACCTCTCACTTTGTAGCTCCTCCCTTTCACTTCACATTTAGGGTCTCCCTTTCACATTTAGGGTCTCTGTATAAGTTCACCCCTCTATAATGTACCTTCACTATTGTTTTGTTACTGACGTTTTTTCAATCACAAAAACCGGTCTAAGAGTGTACTCACATTTTAATGGAAATAGACAATTTTTCAACTACCTACTCTTGTTTTTGTTTTGACACACAAATGTGTTATACGACAGTCCTCGTACAAATTCATTATAATCATATCATCTGCATACAGAAGAAACTCATTAAGTCAATTTTTGGTGAAATTCGGATTAATATGCTACATTAATTTTTCATGCTTTTTGAATGGTGTCGTCGGTTTTCGTCTCTGGGTATCCGTTTCTATGGAAAACACGTATTTTATTATTATTTTTTCAGTTAGTAAATAACTTTATTGTTCTGTTGTGAACAATGGGGAGACTACAGTAGAGGAGTCCTCTAATTGGTGTGTGAAGTGAAGAGAGAGTGCAGTCCATCAACTGGCCTCTCTGTTGGGTGTGGGTTGCGAAAGTGTCGAATCAGAAGAAGTGTTTGCTGTGCTACTTGATCATGTTACGCTGGTTGGTAAGGAATCTTGGGGTCTCTTTCTCGTTAGCCGTCTTCTGAGGCGTAGTTCCGGTGGATTGTTGACCAGGCTGGTAATTAGCGGATTTGTGTGATGTGTCATAGTGTGGCGAAGGTTGTTATAGTTGTGTTGGATGACTTCGGCTACATAGGGAATGTTCAGATCAGTATGTAGGGTACTGCCTCGCACATACCATGGTACTGAGTCAGTACTACTGACGTGATTAACCGAAGCACCCTGTTCTGAGTTACCTGTATCTTATGTATGTGTGTAATAGCAGCGGCTCCCCAGATTCCGCAGGCATAGGCCCATAGTGGTCGAATGAGTGTTTGATAAATTTGTCGTTTGTATGAGAGAGGTAGAGTAGATCTGTGGTCCAGGAGAAAACACGTTATGAGATCAGTTTTTGTCGAATTTGTACTGGTGAAATGAACTAAGTGACTTTCTCCATTTTGGAAGTACAGCAAAAATTTGACGCACCACACTTGCTAAGGGCAGAGGCCACCGGTGCTCTATTCACCAAAATTACTGTTGATGAAAGCACCCAATGTCACTTGAATACAATGATTCGTCCAATAGGATCCTTAGTGTCGTCAAACCAAAGACAACATGGAGCAATGATTCTATCTCAGACATGAAATATTATCAGAAACACGCATACGAATTGCCACAACATTTATCACTCATTGCTTTGCGAAACTGCAGAAATTGTACAGGAAATTGGAAATTGTTCAATAACGGGTGGTTGATGAAACATGAATGGCCTAATATTCGAGTAACTTTGAATACCACGCAGGCCTCGTGTAGTACCTACATGTAGGTATACTGCGCTAAGAAGCTATGTAACTAAGATTATAACAACTACGCTTGAAGACCCACCAACAAATTAAAGTAACTATGTCTATAAAGATCATACAACCGGCTATGTGATAAATACAAAATTATTGCATTTTATCGTAATTTAAAAAATAACTCAATCATTATTAATAATATTATTATAATATTTAATATGATTATTAATAATTATTGTTAAAATGAGTTACTCTGAGGTATTTCGATGGGAAAACATCCAAAAATGGCAAAGAGAAATAAAAGTCGTGCTATAAGTATCAAATTTTTATCCAGCAGAAATTCATTAAGTCAAGTGCCTTTTTCAGAAAAATAGTAATTTTACTACATTTAGTACATCTTACATGATTCAGATATGTCGTGGTATAAATAAAACATCACGAAGGACCACTGGCTCAAATTAGGTTTCTCTAGCTATTTCCGAGCCAAAGCAATCCAACTTCTAAAATCAGAAGAACTTCAAACTTAAATTCCTCGAAACTGTGTTTTTTGACTTAGTTAGTTTCTCCTGTAAGCCGACGATATTATAATGAATTATTATAACGTCGATGAAAATGGAGGCCCAACGACTTTTTCAATGCTGATTCAGTTTCGATTTCAGCATCCAATTCTGTGGTGAAGTGGATATTGGTTTATTATCTTCGATAATGAACCATTGGAATCGCCCAAAGAAAAAAATTTTTAAACCCCCCCTCAAAATTTGTTGGTTTACGTTTCAAGATACGTAGATTCAGAAAATCGAATTAAAAAAAATCCGTCCGTCCGCCGCACGCCGTCCGCCGTACGCCGTCCGTGGCACTTTGCCCAGTTAGCGTTGAGCTAAAATTACGAAATTTGGTTTCTGGGTTTGGACCAGCCCCACAATGATCCTCGAAACTTTTCATAACCCTAGGTCAAGGGGAAGGGGTTCAAAACGAAATTTAAAATTTCGACAATGTCATATCTCAAAATATTTAACTGAACCGTGTAATTGACATCCCCCCAAAAACAACTCCGTTGTAAAAACTGGCCCGCCAAAAAACGTCAGCCGCAAAAAGGAATGATATCCATTTTGCCCGCCAGCCACATATATATAGGATGCTCGGTGCTTCGCACCTCGCTGTTGAGTGTGCATATAGAAACCTGATCCTCCTACCCCTAACCTCCACCGTCAATGTTTTCCTGTTCCCTGTCTCCTTCCCACAACCCCCTCTCACCCTTAGTTCCCCTCGGTTTCACCTAATATGTTTCCTCTGTTACACCGGCAGGGAGCTTTACGCTTCTTTCAATGCTGTTGGCGGGAGCTTTTTGCAAGGCTTCTGAGAATTAGATATACAGATAGTAGTGGTGATGATGAGTACTTGGTGCTGGTACAAAAGTAAAGTAATGAGCCATTTCAGGCTGCCTGACATTGCAAAAGCAAGGCGTCTAAGAACTATAATATAATTATAGAATATAATTATAATTAAATTAATTATAATTATAATTAAATTAATATATTTATATTTATAAATAATTATAATATATTTCTAAAATATATTTATAATATAATTGAAGCATTACTTCATTATAGGTGTACCACCACTGATTAATCGTGACCACCGGTAATACATATAATATCATAATATATTATAATTCT